>JACN01004112.1:0-11480 GCA_000787155.1 Scartelaos histophorus | reverse complement strand
CTGAAATCCAGTTGGTTTAGACCTAAACAGTCGCTCTGTCTTGTGAATGGTCACTACCTGAAACCCAGCACCTACAGCCAATCATTAAGCAGTGCAGCCTCTGCAGCTCAGGGAGGGAATCAGACTTTATGTATGTGTTCAACTTACTGTATATAATGAAGTGGTCGTGATCAGTTACATGAGATAAAGACTCTATAGCTGCACTGAAATGGACTCTTCTTCAAAGCTCCGGACTCATCATTAGTAAACTGGCCTTTCCAAGCAAACAAGAGTCTGATTCAATCAGACCAAGCGAGACCTCATAATACCCAGAGATAAGGAGGAGGCAGCATAATGTATGCAATGTGGGAGTGAAGCAAGACACGTTCTGATATTGAGATCCTGACAACAAAATGAGAAAAGCTACATTACCAAACTTTCAAACTGCAAAAGAAGATGGTATTTATTTTAATCATCTACTTCCTAGCTCTCACAAACCCTTAGGACAAGCAATCTTAGCACTACTTACGGCTACAGCTTCTGGCAAAAATGCATTAATATTACATAAAGACAACTGATTTGTAAGAGTACTGCTTCTATATTATATGTTTTTGCTAGAAAACAAAATCTACCGACTAACAAGCATAAAGTTTGATATCCAAGTGTGTTGTCAGTTCACACTAAACTAGCAAGTGAACAAAAGTCATCAGTAAATAAAGTGAAGAGATATATAAAGAGGTAAAAATAAAAATGATAAAAAATATAGTAAAGCTTTACACACATTGAAATAACAGTGCATTTCTCCTGCATAGACAGTGCGGAAATACTTATAAACCTCTTTGTTTTCCTACAATCACTGCATCCACATTGGAGTCAGCAAACAGGACTTGTTTCAGTGTGAAACTTTTCAATAACATTTTTATGCACTCATAAGGGGCGCGCCATAAAAATCAAATGAGTCCTGAATCATGCTAGCGACCGTGGGTAATAACACTGCTGATATTAGCGCCGGAGGTTCACTGCAACACAGGGACAGTGATGGAGCGTTTCCTACCGTGGTCGGTGATTTTACAGGACACCAGGTAGAGCTCCTTCAGACTGCGGCCTTCCTTGGCGATGATTTCAACACACCTACAGGAGGAAGGAGAGAGAGGAGGGGGTTAGTGGGGCTGTAAGTGCTTCTGCTATGAAGAAATACTGCAAGGAAAAAAAACAAATCAAAGTGTTGATGCTATAAAAGGCATCAGGCCACATGGAGCTCCACAGTGACTGCCCACCCCCCAGTTTGGGAACTACATTTTCTGTATTACATTTTTATATTTTTTACATGTATTTTACCACAAGAATCAAACAAGTTATATGATGCATTATACAAGATTTTAAAGCTACATCATGTAAGACACTTCACACTGCCCAGTATAAATGTGGTGTGTGTGAGTAGTGGTGATCAAAGGAGATGATGGTGCAGACTGGCAGCCTGGCTTGTGTCAGTCTGTCTCAGGGCAGCTGTGGCTTCAATTGTTGCTCATCAGTGTGGAGGGAATGAATAATGCACTTTAAGCGTCTGAGTGTCCAAAAACACTATATAAATCTGATCTATTATAAGCTGCACATTGGAAATGATCAGGTCAACAGAAACTGTATGAACTTCAAATACAGAATGGAGCTATTTGCTCATGAACACACCAGTGATGGTATTAAGCACAGAAACAACCAACTTTACATAATGAGGACCTTTAAGATATGACACATTTAACTTTAACTAAGAACAGAGAAAGAATCCCCATACTTCCTCAAAGACTGAACAAAATCACCACAAATAATATTTGAATACACTTTGCTCATTAATTTAGTGAACAGCAGCAGAAACTGGCAGCCACAGTGTTCACCTTGCCTTCTTCCCATGCATTTTCTTGGACCCTCTTCTTTTCAAAACAATACAACGCTCCCAGCTGTTTTCTCTGTCTTAAACTCCGCTCTTACTTCTCGCTCAGCAAAGGTTAAAGCACACAGCTGCGGGGGTCACAACTGCTCACCCATTCAGCCCCCGCTCCTTTTTACCCCGTGCATTAATTATTAAGCACCTGATGTGATTAAAGAAGCATAGAATCACCCAGCAGGAGAGCAGAGGAGAGGGAGGAGAGGAGGAAGAGAGGAGGAGAGAGGAGAATCTCTTGGATTCTGGTAGGCACACATAACATAACAGCCAACGCCAGCGCTCACTTCAAAGAGGGTGATCTGAATTCAGGCCCTGTTTCCCTCAGCCCACAGGAGCCGGAGAGGGGAAGAGAGGAAGTATGCGCAGGGGAAGGCCTAAAGGCGAGATCAGAGTAACTGTATCAAATGATTCTCTTCTAAATGCTTCTAATGAGAGGAGGGTGTGCTACAGCGCTGTTCTGATCGTGCATTTGACCCATTAACCTTCAGCGGTAAGGCTTTTGGTGTGTGCGTACACGGGTTCAGGGGGATGAATATAGATGAGGCAAACCCAAACCATACAGACTTGCATTTTCAAAGGGCTTATATCATGCTATTTTCTGATCTTTCTGTCATGTTGTTTCCTCAACACGAACATACCTGGAGTTGTGTTTTGTTTTATGCACACGATTAACACGCAACCCCTTCATGTTTAGACTGAGTTCTATTACAGTATTATGGTATATCACCTGCTTGTCTCCATTAAAATGTTCTCACTTTGCCTGAAATGTTCCACAGAATAAAATAAAAATGATTTAACTCGATGAAAACAAGAAGATGAAACCATAAGGGCAAGTTACATGTGAGATGTAATTTACAGTCTGTGTTTTTCAAGTAATTTTGATAAATAAAAAATGAATAAAAGCAAGATAGATATGTTTAATGCCCCACTGTGGAACATTGTACAGCTCTACATGTCCATAAGGCAAGCTAGGAGCAGACCCTCATTAGAAAACACTTTAATATTAGCAGGTAAAAAAAAACACAGTGATATTGACTCTATAATTCTTTAATTCACACCCCGAGTATAATAATGATTTTTCGGTTTGCACATACTTCATAACACCTGAAAAAATCACTGAATATACCAACAATAACTTCACTTAAATGTCAAAGTGAAATAGTGTTTGAACAAAACTTGAACAATGAGATATAGTGCAGATAAAGCCTGAGAGAGTGAAATGTCAGAGGTGAAGGAGGATCTGTATCACTGTATCTGCTCTTATTTAAGTCTTACATAGTCTTATACGCTCTAAACAAAATGTACAGGTCAGAACAAAACAGAACACATCCTCTGTCTTCCAGCTCTTCTCTACAGCCTCGGTCAAGCCTAAACAGACCTTATTCTTGTTGCGCTTTATGTTTTTTATCAGTAGATCCATTCAGTATGAGAGATTGTGTGTCCATAATACAAATACTTGTTCATGATACAGTGGTATATTATATTTATATCTGTACATATTGTAAATCAGCCCAGATAATCAAAAGCAGAATATTTTACTGCAAATTTAAGTAATTCTTCTACTAGAAACTCAATTAAACCACATTGTAATGATACCCAGACCTAAATTAACTTAATGTTCCAAGCCTTATAAAGTTGCATTGTTATAGTTATGTAAAAAGGACCCAACGGAATAAGTGACTGCACTGACCAAATATCTGTGGCCTTTCACTTTGAATATGTTTAGATATGTGAGTTCTCTGAGGAGAAATAAAAAATTAATATGTAAAGGTCTTTGCTCACAGTATTTTTAATAGAAAGGCCGCTAATGGTGGCATAACATAACAGCAGATGCTCCATAGTAAAAAAAAATGATAATTTAAGCATAAATGTATGGTGTTTAAATGAATGCAGAATTAAAAATGAGCATTCTCAGCTCTGCACAAACGCAGCATCGACAAACAAAAACAACAGCCCACAGCGTACAACTGTTGAACTAAAATATATTCATTTTATGTGTGGGAGTTTCAAAACACATTGATTTGGTGATTTTACAATATTTTGTACCATTGTGCAACAGAACAGAGCTACACTGTGTGAACAGAATGATACTAGGCAGTACTTAAAAGTGGTACTCGAGTCATGGTAGTTGCAAATTGTAATAAAAGCCATGGAACTGAACTAGGGTTGGCAAAAGAGAATCAGATACTCATTAAAATTGAACTATAGTATCCAAATGAAATGGTATCAACGCTTTCACAGGACAGAAATTAAACTTTCCTGAATATCTTTAGAATGATTTTGAGCTGTATCAGAACAAAGATAAGAGCAAATAAATAAAATAAAGTATACGCCCATGGAACCTCCCTGGACCTCTGAGGGATCACACAGATATAAGACCACATGGTAATATGATAGAAAGTACTATTATTTAAAGTATATATGAAGTATATTGAGTATCAAGTCTACTCTTTAGTATTGAAAGTGAGTTTGAAATTTTTGTATCATATTGAGTTTGTTAAAAGTATAAAAATTCTGATTGTAAATGTATGTTAAGATTCCTCCAGAGTGTTAGCATCAATAAAAATCCATCCAATAGTTTTCATATTTCATCCACTTGTAACAATATGTGATCTTAGTTTTCACAGTTTCTCCAAATACAAATATTGTTATGATCATGTTCTGACGGAATGTTATTTTGTGTGGTTTCCCTATTCATCTCTCTTTGCAATTTCTTAAGCAATGAAATGGAATAATTTTATTAAAAATCTTGAATAACAATGTTCAGTGTGTCCTGGGGTTCTGACAATGGGGCATTGCAAATGAACAGTGGATGGAGTCACTGAGCAAACAGATGAAAAGAGCAGAGCTGGGTCTACTGCAGCGCACAGCACCTCCTCCGGGAGCTTGTTACACTGTGCCCAGGTCCCCAGGGTCAAAGCAAAAGCAATTAGATCAGACATCAGTGAGCGGGTGAGCCAGAGAGAGAGGGAGGGAGAGGGGGAGGGAAGGAAAGAGGGAGGAAGAGAGGAAGAGGGAACGAGAGAGAGTGAGGTGGAGGCAAAGGGGAAAGGCGAGGGAAGGTTTACGAAAACGCAAAAATAGAGGTGTGACAGAAGGAAAAAGCAGGAGCACACTGACAATAGAAAAGTCCATAGACTATACAGGTGGCAGAGTGGGTAACATCTTCTTTTGTGGGGCCCAAGATCTGGGGCCTCATTTATAAAACTATACTTACAAACAAAACATTGTGTAGATACCAAAAACTCCTCCTAAGCACAGCACTTTCCTTATCTCTATGCAGCTAGGACCCTGTCATAAGTCTGAAGACACGGGGGAAAAGCGACACTCGTGGAGAGGAGGAGAAGTGAAGAGAGTTTGAGGAAGTGTTTGATTCAGAAATGATCAGAAAATGCATGTATATAAAAGAATTAGATTCAGATTTATGCATTTAAGCAGAGGTTAGCCGAAACCGAGAGAAGAGCTGCTTATTCCACAAATGATTCTCTGGTGCAGCGCTGGCTCTCCCACAGACTGCCCCGTGGCCATAAACTCCCATAGAGTTCTTGCAAAGGGGAGCTTGCTCTTTAGGGTGTTTGCCTCTCCCAGCCCAGGCCCGCGCTCATACAGATTGGACTTTTATTGGCGGAAAACAGTGCATGTTATGTGTCTGATCCACATATCCCTCCCTCGCTCCTTTTGCTCTCTCAGGGAGGGCATCTGAATCCCTCACATGTGCTCACTGCCCTCCCCTTTTAGTACATGTATCTATGTGCAAAGATGTGCAAAAATGTACTGCCTAAATATTATGTCGTCATTTAATCTGTCATTTATCTATTTTAAATGAAGAAATCAGTTCATTTCATTTTGTGTGTGTGTGTTTTAAGCCTTTGATGTGAGTGAGTAGTGCTGGTGGAGCGTCCCCCTCCATCTCTGTCTCCTAGGTCTTGGTCAAACCCACTGATTATCGGCTCATGTACATTTGCATGCACCTTTCATGGTGAAATGGAGGTGTGGGGAGGACCTGTGACGTGGCCTCACATGCTCAGACTCTAGCTGCAGGTGGAGTCTATAAAACACAGATTGTGTCATGGAGAGCACACGGGGGGTTTTCTAAATTTGGAGTTTGTGTGATGCACGCCTCTGGTGGCCACTAGGACTATGCACCAGTTTAGGAAAAGTCCTGTACAGTCGTGTATAAATGAGGCTCCTGGACACTGGTCCCCAGGCCCTGCACTGCTGTCCCCACTATGGATGGATCACGTGTTAATTGGGACAATTTTGATTACAGTGACAATAAAATATGTCTCAAAATGATGATGATGATGATGATTATCTATTTAATGCATCAGTAAGATATTAAGACCTTTGATTTGTTGGAACAATTCATTTACAAGACTGGCCATTATAAAGTGTTCAGCTGTAATTCTAGGTTTTAGTTCACATTGGCAAAATGATTCAAAGTTATAATTATAGCAGATACAAACCAGTATCTATAGACGTGAATTTGCATCAGCAACAGTCAAGATTTTATTAGCTATATAATAATGAAATAATTAAATGATCCCATTTCTAAGTATAAGTGTGGAAGAGCGCACAGAAGGAGCAGGGACATAATGACAATAGTGGACGTACAATCCACATGGGGCTGCCAAAGACCATTACTCTCAGCAATATCTTTTATTGATATATAAATGTTTTTTCCCATTTATTTCCAATTGCACTGAAAATGAACAAACATGTTTGGCTTGAGGCATAGCCTCTTAAAACACCATTGTGGTTGTTTTACATTTCAAAATCAACAAAGCTCTTGTAAAAGATCATCTATAATGTCCGTTTGCTAATGGTGGAAAAACTTTTTTGGCAAAAACTGAAAAGGAAGAGCTGCTGTTTCTATGGCACTGGTCAACTCTAAAAATAGTATGACACAGGTGGACAAACTGTTTGTGCCAGAGCCTTGTAACCTTTCCTAAACTTTCTGAACTAAAAGCTCTCAGGTACTTTCAAGATGTTGTTTGCTTCCTAAAAAGTAAAAATATAAAAAATACAAAAAAAAAAAGGTCTCCATAAAGACCATAAAGATTGAATGATTTAATATCATACTGTGAAACATTTCAGACAAAACAATAACATCTCAGTGGAGAAATGCTAAACATTTCAGACAAAATAATAACATCTCAGAGAAATGCATTCAACGGATCCTCCACCAGAAAAGTTACACAATGCACCTTTAAGAAATTCAACATGACTAGTCCTGTTTTTCATGCTTTTAAGGCAGCAAAAATCAGGTAGAGCACCTTTAACCCAACAGAAATGCCTCCAACGTGGATGTTAAGTCTCCAATGAAAAGTCAGCACAGGTTTATCCTGCCACAGTTTTTATAATCACGGTCCAACACTGACAGAGGAGGTGGAACATGAAAGGGCCTCAGTGAAACGCCGCAAGTCTCATCTGACATGAATTAGTGATGGCCTCACTTTCAATAATGTACAGGAAGGTGACAAAAGCCCTGTCAGAAGCAGGGAGCATACCAACACGTGGAGAGGGCAGGTACGCACAGACACATGCACAGGCACATCACAGCAGCAAGGTGGATCATGGGAGACGGAGACATGGAAGCACTGATAAAATGAAGAGGAAGATGGAGTGGATGGAGATTTTTAATATAGTCACTGTTAAAATTTCATCAATTTCTCTCTCTTTCACTAATGGGATTGTCGTTATGCAAGACACTTCATCTGTTGCGCCTGTGTAGATGTTTAAGCTTGTACATAAAAGTGTGAATTGATGCTTAAAGGTCCCATATTGTGGTTATAAAGCTGTTACCTCATCAAAAACATACTCAAAGTTGTGTTTTGTTTGATTTATCCTGGTTTATTGGTCTAATTTATCCATTTTGAGGGCTGAAATCCTGTATTACCGCATGACATCACAAGGTGGAACAGAGTGCTTGCTGTTTGAGAGAGGATTTGTGTGTGAAACATGTATGAATGAGCCAAAGCACTATTCCAGGTATGTTTGTTTAAGAAAATAGCCTAAAATGGGCCCTTTAAACACTGCCAAAGCTCTTTACAAAGTTCTACTGTCAGTTAACATATGTAGAAAGTGACATGGAACAAAGGAACAATATGCATTATAAAAGAGTAACCCTCGAAAACCTCTCATCTGCACACAAAAAAAACAGAGTGCCAAGTATTAGACGCTGCCGCATATGAACTTCTACACTGGCAACATCACAATAACAGTTTCCATGGCGACCACAGAAGTGCATATTTAGTTGATTAGCGTTACCGCGAGGCACAAGACAGAAGGGACCGAGTCGGGGGGAGCGGCGTCGGGGGTCAGCTCGTGTTTTGGCTCGGTTTCAGTACGCTGTGGGCACAAACAGCCAGCGGTCAACCATCAAACTGTCATATTCCCCCTATCTCCTCCACACAAACGGCCAACTTTTGCCCAGTTTTGCGAAGAGAAGAAGAAAAATTCCCCAAGGCCCAAAATGCAGGAGTCATACACACATTTTCTATCTAAATCAAATTATGGGATTCACACAAGAAGACCTGGAGGAGAGCACCGAAGCTAGGGCCATCACTTTTATTGAATTTGAGTCTTTCGTTAGCCAGCTAATGGTCCTTGCCAAAGAATGTAGCCTTTGTTTGACCCACAGAGAAGGAGCAGAGGCAGAATCAGAGGAAAAATGAACCCAAAAATGGAGCTCAAAGGAGATGAGGTGGGCAGTTCAGTTTGTTCTTTCAATATTAAATTATCTTTAAAAGGGAGGTGTTGTGTAAAATTAACTTTTATGAAATTTGAATCATTAAACATGGTATTTCATTTCCATAGCTGTGATCAGTAGGAGTCACTGGTGTCCCGACGGCCAGCAAATGTTGGATCTTTAACTTGAACTATAAAAGAAAAAGTGTTTGAGGATTTAGATGGCTTATACACAAGAGCTGGACTTATGATTTAAAGCGCTGAAGTACATACATACACAATTTTAGCAACACATTTAAAAATTCTGGACGTTTCAATGAATCTCTCACTTGAGCTTCACTGTGAAACTTTGTATTGGCTGTTCAAAAGTAAATGTTGAATTTCATTTGTCTAGACTGACACTTGAGATGGAAAGAGACACTTATGTAAGTCCTCCAGTAAGTATCAGAATTTGCGTAAAAATAAAAAATACAGATATAATGTTTATACAAGATGGTTAAAAAATGTCAATGTTCTTAGTTCTCCAGTCAATAAACCCATTTTTATGATTGAGCCATTTTAGATCAGTATTGTAGTTTAAAATGAACAAAGTAAAGATCTATGTGTGTATAACTGTATGTATAATTTAAAGGATGCCTATTATGCTATTTTCTGATCTGTTAAAATGTTATTTGCTCAACCCAAACTTGTGAATTGTGTATTTGTGTTTTGTTTCATAAAACACAACTCTGGGCATGCTTTTGAGGAGGTAAAAGCATTATAACATGGCTTAAAGCTCACAAGAGTCAGTTTTGGATAATATAGCACCTTTAAGTATAATTTGCAATAGTTAAGGCCTACGCACAAATTCCTGCACTGAAACAAAGTCAGACCAGTGTTCCATCTGCTACACCCTTTTACAAACTCTACAAGGTTCACCAGTGATGCTGCAGAAACGCATAAGAACAGACAGAAATGCTGCATCACTGAAAAGACTAACAAAAAAAGTGCAGATTTAAACCAAGCTTTATTATCAGAGATTTACAAAGTTCCTATTCCAGGAAGTGCAAAAAACACATCTCTTTTCTCTCTCTCTACTGTAATTCACAGAGCATAGTCCAGGTGTTCTGCATATTGTCAAAAGAAAACGTGTAACAAAAAAGACTGAACCAACGTTTTCGCTCCCAACTGTGTGACCCAGAAATCCCAAACAAAGATGGAGGGAAAATACTGTATACTTTTGTTGAAGTTACTAAAAGCAGGGAAAAAATAAAAACAGTTTTGTTTTGTTTTTTTGCTTTTTAGTAAAATAGGCTTAAGTTTAGGGATGAATATACGGACGTCATATTTTAATTGCCGTGTAGAGCTGTGGTTTCAAACGTGTGGGATGTGGCACCAATCTAAAGGTTGTGTCTATTTGAAAACTTGTTATGGTGAAGTTAACGGTCCTATATTACACAAAATGGACTCTAATTAACTTTCAGCCATTAAATATGTATTAAGTAACTTGCATGTCTCCATGGAGTAGTTATTGTTGCACCTGGAGTGTTCTGCTTTATGGCATTAGACTTTCTCTCCATGGAGACAAGCGACAGGCCAAGTTACGGGTCAGATCTGAGAGGGGTTAACTTATAGTAAGAATGCATCCTTGAGCAATAATATCATATGTACTAGAATAAAAGCAAACTAAGTGGTCCTATATTACACAAAATGGACTCTAATTAACTTTCAGCCATTAAATATGTATTAAGTAACTTGCATGTCTCCATGGAGTAGTTATTGTTGCACCTGGAGTGTTCTGCTTTATGGCATTAGACTTTCTCTCCATGGAGACAAGCGACAGGCCAAGTTACGGGTCAGATCTGAGAGGGGTTAACTTATAGTAAGAATGCATCCTTGAGCAATAATATCATATGTACTAGAATAAAAGCAAACTAAGTTGGATGCCACATTTCACAGCAATGTAGGTCAAGCCATAACATCGCCATGCACTTATGGATCGTACAGTCCGAGCACATAGAGTCACCTATGGAACAGTAATACAAGGCCTGCGTTTATCACAAAGACCGCAGACCGGCCTCCATCCAAACAACATGTGCTGTGCTTTTCTTTAGCCTTCCCGCTCTCACAATGCACAGGGGGAACAAAAGGAGCGAAGGCGGGAGAGGTTGTAGGTAAGACCAGCATAGCTACCCATGTTACCCATGCAAGGTCCTTTCACAATGTTCTTCTACTGTCCACAATTACATGGCTGTCCAGATATACACAAAGGCTGCAGAGAAACAGGCGGTGAAAAGGAGGAAAATAAAAGCAGAAGATGTAAAGAAAAAAAAGAAATGGTCCATAGGAGAGGAGCAATGCGTCTGTGATTTAATGAAATGGAGGGGCGGAGCTGCACAGAGGAAGAGGAGGAGGGGCGAGGAGGGAGGGTGGACTGTACTTCAGAGGCTCTCGCAAAATGATTCTTGTTATAAATGTTCTTTATACAGCGGTGTAAATCCATACATGAGCGCGTCCTCTGGAGCTGAGCTGCAGGAACGCTCCCCTGGACAACACAAAAAACTTTAAGACTTTTTCATTGGGCTTGTATAAACGGGCATAAAAAGAGGCAATATCTTCAAAGAGTCTCTTAGTAAGCAAATGTGTTCTGTATTGAAGAATAACAAGAACAGCAGGAGTCATCTACTTACAGAATAAATCATCTGATGGGGCCGTTTTCAAATAATATTTGCATTTTTAAAAAATTGTATGTAACTTTCTGAAGGTTGCACATCACTGGCATGATTATGGAAAGTTAAAGCACTTTTTAAATACTTTGGAACATTCATTTATACCACATGTGGAAAATATTTATAGCCATCATTTCCATTATTTATTATTTATTATTTATTAT
>JACN01070190.1:0-12780 GCA_000787155.1 Scartelaos histophorus | reverse complement strand
GAGAAATTCACATTTAAAAGTTGGAATCTGTTTGTACAATATTAATGTGTTAATTCGTTAAACCCAAAGCACGTGCACTACCGCTATCAACATAAAATATAATACAACATATAAGTGAGGTCTTAGGTTTCATTCATAAACGCTGAGAAAACATGTTTACTTTCCATCACTCGAATTCTAAAGATGAGAAGCAACAGAAAGAGGAGAAAAGGTGAAGAGCTGCAGTTGGATCCAGAGAAGGGAGGGTGGGGGGAGCTCTTTGATGGCACCGCACAGACAGAGAAGCTCTCAGAGCCAAAGGGAGACTGGACTTCTAGTCAAAATGTGCAGATTTAAGCCAAAACTTGTGAATATGTGAGGAGACAAAAGGGACATGCTGTGGCTCAGGCTACTTCTTCCTAAACAGGAGCGGCTGATTGGCTGTTGTCCTGTCAATTAAAATACATCTGCCTTATGATCAAGATTGAGCAAAGTAGGAATCTTGATCTATCATTTTTTTATTTTTTGCACAGCCCTAACTCCAATTATGTTTTTGATGAGGTTACAACATTCTAACATGTCTTAAAACTCACAGGAGTCAATTAACATCATTTTGCCTATTGAATACGCCACATCTGGGAGTGAGTTAAGCTGGATTGTAGCTGCAGGCCTCTTCTGCACAGGTCTCTGTCTCAATGTACATCCTCACAGTAAGAGTCTGGACTGAATGCATGGCAGGATCTGGAGAGGTTTGATGGACTTGAGGTCTTAGGTTTCATTCATAAACGCTGAGAAAACATGTTTACTTTCCATCACTCGAATTCTAAAGATGAGAAGCAACAGAAAGAGGAGAAAAGGTGAAGAGCTGCAGTTGGATCCAGAGGAGGGAGGGTGGGGGGAGCTCTTTGATGGCACCGCACAGACAGAGAAGCTCTCAGAGCCAAAGGGAGACTGGACTTCTAGTCAAAATGTGCAGATTTAAGCCAAAACTTGTGAATATGTGAGGAGACAAAAGGGACATGCTGTGGCTCAGGCTACTTCTTCCTAAACAGGAGCGGCTGATTGGCTGTTGTCCTGTCAATTAAAATACATCTGCCTTATGATCAAGATTGAGCAAAGTAGGAATCTTGATCTATCATTTTTTTATTTTTTGCACAGCCCTAACTCCAATTATGTTTTTGATGAGGTTACAACATTCTAACATGTCTTAAAACTCACAGGAGTCAATTAACATCATTTTGCCTATTGAATACGCCACATCTGGGAGTGAGTTAAGCTGGATTGTAGCTGCAGGCCTCTTCTGCACAGGTCTCTGTCTCAATGTACATCCTCACAGTAAGAGTCTGGACTGAATGCATGGCAGGATCTGGAGAGGTTTGATGGACTGGAGCACTGCTCGCCAAAGCCAGGGCCCTTTCCTCAGTCTGACTAATAGCCCGCACTGCTGCCACATCATAAATACAAAGTGATGGAGGAGGGGGGCCCTCATTCTGAGCATTCATCCAGGAGAGGGCAGAAATAAATGAAAGGACAGAACAATGTGGCTCCGGCAAAGAGGCCCTTCAATGTGTAGGAGCAGACAGAGACGGGCACAGATATAAGGGAACTGAAGAGACGCAAGGTCAGACATCAGACGAGGTCAAGATGGTCATGGAAATAGCACGCACATCTGAATGACGAATATTTAGAAAAAGCAAAACACAAAATACAGAAAATATTGCTATGCTTGAAAAATAATAAAGTAACCAAACATGTTCTAAGAAGTAGCCTCACAGTACCATTATTCAACATATCCATATCCCCCCATTACAATCAGGCTTTCAGGTTGTCGGACTAATTCCTTAAAAAGTCGTTATAATGTTACTTCCTCAAAAACATACCGGGAGTTAAATTTCCAAAACTCTAAATTATTCCAGGACTGAAATGATCCATATGATTCTAATGAAGGTGGAATTTAAAAACACAGTGGAGCACTCCCTGTATTATCATATGACATCACAAAGTGGAACAGAGTGTTTTCTGATGAGGAAACTACAGTATAATACGTCAAAAAATGCATGATATGGGCCCTTTAAGCTAAAACTGACACTACTTCAACAAAAAAATAAAAAGGGGCAGCAGTTTTGGGACAGATGATGTGAAAATCTTGTTTTTTTGTGACATAAACAGATTAGCATTTAAGTGCAGACAAGCCATACATCAGACTTGACAAGTTTACGTAGGGAGTGTACAAAGAAGTGTACTTGTTCACAGGTCATTAATAATAAGTGAAGCATCTGCAGGACAACAAAGGAGTAGTAAAAAGTCAAAGTTTTTTTTTTTAAGTACACTCAAGATGAAGAAGTATGCACAGAGAAGCAAGCGAATAGACACAATGTTCTGCAAGATCATACATGCTCACAAATAACAAATTTTATTTATGGTAAGAAAAAGTACACAAGGACATTTCTCAAGGTGTTAGTTTTACACGTTCTGCATATATTTTCTACACTTAAAAGTAAGATGTAAATTGCTGACATAACGGGTAGTTTAGAAGTCACAGTTTGAGAAGTGAAAGCAATGAACAATTTTGGTCTGGGGGTAAAATAGAAATTTAACTTGTTTTACCTGAAGTTTTAAAAACATGAAAAACAGACTAATTTAAGTGTTTTGCAGTGGTCCAGAGTTATTGTAATTATAAGTTATATCTCATTTACTTAATGCATTCAGAGTATGTAAATTATTCACTCTGATTTTATAAGTGCTTTTCACAACTACTTATTTTAGTCTCAAGAGCTTCTTATACAATAGGAACATTGAAATAGCAGTAAAAGCCCTAAGAGACTATTTTTTATGTAAGTACATGTCCTAAAAGCACTGCCTACTTAACTTTGTATAACTTTGCATTTTTTTCATATATAAGTGTTAACAAACAAGCAAAATGTCAATTTGCAAATTGAATGGACATCATCGAAGGTTGCAATTTTTTAAGTACCATCATTTCTTGCACAACATCAAGTTGAGCTACATTTTACCTTGAGTTCGGCAATTCCAGGGCTGAAATCATCCAAATGATACAAGGAGGGTGTATGGAGTAAAAAAATCAGTGATGGATAAAGTACTTCATTTTGATCCATAAGTAGAAGTACAGGAGTAAAAAAATACTCAAGTAAAGTAAAAAGTAAAAGTCATCATATATAAATATCTACTATGTACTGAAGTACCAACTTATTAGGTAAAGGTTAAAGATTTCAAATGTATGAGATTCATAAAGAACTGTGCAGATAAGAGTAACAATTTCTTAACTTTTAATTTCATGTATATATTTTTGTTTGCTCAAAGCCGGGACTTGAACTCAAAACCTTTTGTGAGCATGTTACGAAGAATGTGCTAAAACAACCACTTAAATCATATTAAAAGCACTTTCTACTTTAAGGGTCTGTTAAAAAAATGTTGTGGAATGGTAATACAAAATGCAAAAAGTACCCACTGTAAGTACAGATACCTAACAATAAGTAATTTAAATTTGTGTATTTTGTTACTTTCCACTATAGTTAAAAACACAGTGGAGCACTTCCTGTATTACCACATCACAAAGTGGAACAGAGAGAATGTGAATGAAACTCCACTGATGTTTGTGATGAGGAAACATTACAACATAGATCAGAAAACAGCATAAAAAGGCCCTTTAAATCAGCTTTAAATCAGCTTCTTATAGCGTTGCATTATCATCAATTCAGATTCTGTCTTATTCATCACCTGACGCACTTTTTAAACCAAATTATTAACATTTATAGATCCCTCTCTGGAGGACGCCATATGTTCTGTTTAAATCATTTTAACACTCACTACTCATCATCTTTCCCTGCGATGTATCCGTACGATGAATAAATAGCCACAAAAACACATGGTCATGAATAAGAGATACAACATCACAGGTGTAGCTTCGATGGGTGAAATTACACATCTTGGACTTAAAAGAAAACATGTCGTATTTAAATTTTACAATCAACCTTGACTAGCTATAAAAGCGTTTGGAAAATATCGTGTTTTTGTATTAGCGTGACCTAACAAATGGCCTTGGATGCAGAGCCTGAAAATGAAAGGGTTGGTATAAGAGTAGGGCTAATTGGAACGCAGTTTGGAATAAAAGGTGAATATGCAAGATGAATATGTAGGTCGGGTTCATGGAGAACACTAATAACATATACTTTTATCCTACTGATATTTGAAAAACAAGTAAAAGGGCTGAGGGGGAGTTTTTCTGATCTATGTTATAATGTTTCCTCATCACAAACATACCTGGAGTTGTGTTTTGTTGAGACATTTTTTGAGATCATATTAAAGGATTATGCACTGCAAACCCAAATAATCAAGCAGTAATAAAAAAATTGAGCTAAACGGTTGCCTAACTTTTTTTTAAGTTTATAGTCTCAAGTTTTTTATTTCTGTAAATTTTAAACTATAACTAAATGTCACATAACATTTTAATTGCATTTAGTAGTTAATTAAAAATAATAATTATTTCATGAAATGATTATTTAATAAAGAAAAAAAAATAATAACAAATAAAATAAAAAATAGTAACACTTAATCAAAACATTTAGGCTAAAAATAATTAAAATAATTAATTTAATGCCTAGAAAATCTGGTAGATGCATGTAAAAATGAAAAATTATAATTAACTTTAAATTTAATTAAATGGAAATCATGAAACAACACAACTCCAGGTGAGTTTTTGAGGAGGTGACAATATTCTAACACGGTTTAAAGTTCACAAGAGTCAGTTTTGCATCACATTACAATGTGAAAAATATGCATTCTTACAGTGATGTCTTGTTGCTCTCCACAGATCTGACCTGTAGCATCATCTACTTGTCTATAGCATGGCCTATAGCATCATCTACTTGTCTCCGTGAATATTTAAAAGACCATACTACGAAGCATTCCAGCCAAACAATAAGCAGGCAAATGGATAATTGTCCCAGCATCTCCTGTCCTTAGACCCTCCTTCATCGGAAAGGAAAAACTTGAAAAAAAAACCCAGTGGGAAAAAAACCGAGAAACCTCGAGGAGAACCACAGTGAAGGAGAGATCCACTCCTATATGGCCAGGACACGTATCCATTGCAAATGAACATATTTTATAATTTTACCACATGCATGGACTAAAGCTGCATTGTTTTTATTTCCACTGCCAATAAGGTTGTAAATCTGTAGGCCAAAACTATTGACAGAAGGAAACTACTAATCTAACAGGATGATTCCAGCCAAATAATAATAATTCCAGCCAAACAGCCAATAACATAATCATGGATACAAGCAGATTTTATTTTTGTTTTATTTTTTTAATCAATCAGAAAAAGTATTCGTCAAATGCTTTTCTCCATATAGATGTTATTGCTTTGTCTCTATGTTTCACAGTACAGTATTACAAATTTCTATCTTCCTGGAGACTAAACCAGGCCAAGTTAAAGGTCAGATACATAAAGGAAAACCCGCTCACAGTCAGAATGCCTGTTTTTCTAGGCATCTTTGAGCTATAAAAACACCTTAAGAGTAACACTGCAAATTTGTGTATCCAGTATTTGAGCAAATCATTTTTTCCCTGTTATTTGCTTTGGTTATTTCTTTCAAAACCCATAAATTGCCCGCGGCTTTATATAGACCACTGCCTTCTGTCTGAGAGATTATAACACACACTGAAATGAACACGAGCTACAGAGTAAACAGAGATGCATGTGAGGCGAGGGGAAGCATGGAGGAGATATTCCAGGATCATTCGTCATTGTTTATCACCAGATCAGGAAGCGACAGGTGAAAGCGGCCGGGGTTATGACAGATAGTGTGACCTTTATGTGCTAAGAGGTACGGATGTGTCACAACTCAAGTCTTCATTAAAGTTATATACCAGTGTGTGAAGCAAAGGGGATCAGAGAGGGAGCTGAAAAAATGTTCTAAAGGATCTTCATATTTTGTAAGAGGGAGTACTACACTTCTATATATTACGCTATGTTCTGATCTATGTACTAATGTTGTTTCCTCATTAAAAAAACAGGAGTTGTGTGTAGTTTCATTTTTAACAAACCAACCCTGCATATTTAGGGAGTTCTCTCCAACACTATGCTCCACCTTGTGATGTCATGTGGCAATACAGGAGCTCCAGTGTGTTTTTAAACTCCATACACCTTCGCTAAAATCATTTGGATACTTTCAGTCCTGGAACAGCCAAGCTCCAGTCAACAAGAGGTAAAAATGTAGCTGTTAACTTCCTTCTGCCAATAGCTTTGGCCTACAGATTTACAACCTTATTGGCAGTGGAATCGTCCTGGCCATCTATGCCTGTCCGTCCATGGGAGTGGATCTCTCCTTCACTGTGGTTCTCCTCGAGGTTTCTCGTTTTTTTTCCCACTGGGTTTTTTTTTTCTCGAGTTTTTCCTTGCCGAGGAAGGAGGGTCTAAGGACAGGAGATGCTGGGACAATTATCCATTTGTCTGCTTATTGTTGGACATTGTGTATTTTTGAATTATTAATTAATTATTAATTATTATTATTCTGTTTCATTCTCTGACATCTTTGTTTGCTAATTTAACAATTTTGTTGAGCCCGCCGAGATAACTGTTGTTATGATTTTGGGCTATACAAAAATAAATTGAATTGAATCACAAGGTGGAACAGAGTATTATAAGCTTTGGAAATACAAAAATACAGGATTACTAAAGAATGTGTGAATGAAACAAAACACAAATCCAGGTATATTTTTGATGAGGATGCACTTTCCAATACTTAGAGCTCACGAGAGTCCATTTTTAAATTTAACTGTTAGCTACCAGGAGATGTTTTAGCAGAGAAAGTCACAACCTTGTAAACAGGATTCATGAAAAAAGAGTAATTGAAGGCTTAATTATTCTTTTCAGCAACAGCCCTCCAGGACTGTTTTCTCACATCTCAAAATTAAGTAAGATCAGTGGGACCAGTGAATCTGAAGAAAAAGGTAAAATCACAATCTCCACTCAAAGAATTGTGCACGTTTTTGCACTTGGAGAGGGGTCTTTGAGATTGGCACCAGAGGGCATATGCTGCGGTGTGAAATTGTTTCATTACAAACCTGCATTTCCAATCCTCAGATGCAGAAAACCAAAAGGTGAGAAAACCAAGACATCATTCTTTTGTAAAGGGTAAGTATTTTTCAACTGTTTGAACCAATGCATAAATACAACTTCCATTACAATGCTCTACTTAAAGGGCACATATTGGGCCCTTTTTGTTTTGAAATTGGCCTTTAAAACACGCGTGAGTTCGTTCTCTTTGGCACATAATGGCTATGTATAAAAGAAGACATTTTCCACCCTCGGCGCTTGCCATAGGGGAATCTGGAACCTAAGGTGGGTTCCATCTACTGGCAGCAAAGGGAAATACCACCATCTTAATAAAAACATGCATTAAGGAGTGCTATTTGATCACAAAAATGCTTAGAATGAGTCTGACAATGATTTATGGACTTAAAAACTGCAAACAGTCTCTACTTCTGACGCAACAATACTGAAAAAATTCAGTGTTTGGCGACAACTCAGGGGAGTGGGCTTACTGTACAAGATTCAGTGGGGCTTAAAAAGTCCAATTTGTGTCTGGCAATGATTTATGGAAATAAAATTCCACAGGATTTCTACTTCTGACGCAACAATCCTGGAACAATTCAAACCAAGTGCTTCGTGACAGGCCCAGAGGGAGTGGACTAACTTTGCAAAGTTCATCAAACAATGAAGCAAAATACAATTCCAGGTATGTTTTTGATGAAGGAACAATGTTATAGTGTGGTTAAAAAGTCCAGTCTGTATTCTTAAAAAACCCTATTCAAATTTCCTGTTCAGAATATTCCACATTTGTCCTCGCAACAACTTGTATTTAAAGAAAAGAGAAACCAGCGCGGAAAAATTGTCTTAAATGAACAAGTGCCTTAATGAAGATTTGTACAGCAGTTGTGTTCATTTGCATAATGACTGAAAATGGCATGAATAAAAATAAAATGCTACTTAGAATTCAGTGTCTTCATTAGTGGTGCCAAACCGATTTGCTTTTCCATTTTGGTCTTTCTCTTGCTGCCTGAAAGCTTTGGTAGGCACACAGCAAGAATCAAATATTTAGTTTTATTTAATTACATTATGAACCGCTAAGTTACTTAAGGCATAGCAGTGCATAATAGTTACACAGCGCAAAAACGGTTTCAGACCTCTGTTTTACGTAGCATAGAAATGATAACTTACTGTAACATGGTCTGGCAACAATGGGGTTCCACCTTGTGATGTCATGTAGTGGCAGTTTTTATGTTAACAGCCACTTTTCATCGTCAGTTCAGTAGAGATTGACAACTTCAGGGTTGAAATGACCTGCATGATTCTAGTGAAGGTGTTGTGTTAAAAAAAAACACACACACACTGGAGCACTTCCTGTATTAGCACATGACATCACAAGGTGGAACAGAGTGTTTTCAGTTTGAGAGAATAACCTAAATATGCAGGATTTGTGTGTTAAATATGTGTAATTGAAAAAAACTGCTCTGTGATGAGGAAACATTATAAAATAGATAAGAAAATTGTGTAATATGGGACCTTTAAAGCTGTACTGCGTAACTTTTCTGCATCTTTGAAATCTTGAAATCCTGAAATGCTCCAACGTATGACACTGAGCTTATGAATCTCCATGGAGACGAGCAGTTGATGCCACGAGGCCAAGTTACGGGTCAGATCTGTGGAGGAAACCCCAGAAAGAACGCAGAATTTTCAAGGTATATTTAAGTCAAACCAACAGTATCTCCATGGAGACAACATCCGACAAACTCTCCACCAGGAAAGCCCCATAATGCATCTTTAAGTTATTCAAATGGATTATGTGCAAGGACAAAAAACACAGAGGAGCACTTTAAAACTTATCTGGTGTGGTGTTAAAAAAACACACACACACACACAGGAGCACTTCCTGTATTAGCACATGACATCACAAGGTGGAACAGGGTGTTTTCAGTTTGAGAGAATAACCTAAATATGCAGGATTTGTGTGTTAAATATGTGTAATTGAAAAAAGTTTAAGTTATTCAAATGGATTATGTGCAAGGACAAAAAACACAGAGGAGCACTTTAGAACTTATCTGGATGTAACGTGTTTTCAGATCTCGAGGAAGATATTTTGGTTGGATTTAAAGTACTAAAGTACAGCTCCATTTTATGCAGGCGGGATTAGCAAAAGTCCATCCACATTTTCCTCTAATTTTCACATTTAATCATCCTGTCTGAACCTCCCTCCCGCGATACCCGTGGAGACATCAATTACGAGTCTATCTCCCAAACCTCTCCGATACCTCATCTATAATACTTAGCCCCTTAATGCTATTTTTAGGTGTGTCCCAAAAAGGAAAAGCTACTGTAGCATGAACAGGGACTCAGCCTTTGTCCAAAAAAGGTGTTGGGTCATCTGCACCTGCATAACTTTATATTATATTGGTTATGGCTGTAGTTGAATAATGAGGTTCTATATGGACTTATATTACTCTATTATAATCTCGTTTCTTCATCACAAACACACCTGGAGTTGTGTTTCGATTCATTCACACACGTCAAACACACAAACCCTGCATATTTAAAACACCTTTCACCTTTTGATATAACCTTAATACAAGAAATGCTCCTCTTTGTTTTTAAACTCATCTTCGCTAGAATTATTTGGTCAATTTAATCTCTACTAAAGGTAAAAGGCAACTTGAAAACGACCACTTCATGACATCACAAAAGGGAACAGAGCATTTTGAGCTTTGGAGATGTAGACAGACTAAAAATAAAGGATTATTCAAACGTGTGAATGAAACAAATCACAAGTCTGGCTTTTTACTTTCAGTTTCGTCCAAATAAACTCAGTACAATTGTAAGTTGACTAATAAACATTTTGGTTTTATGAGACAAAATACTTTAATACACAAGTTTAGCAAAATTAAAAACAAAATATATATTAGATATTAAAACAAAAAAGACTTAATAAATATAATATAACATAACATAGCATAACATAGCATAACATAGTATAGCATAGCATAGCATAGCATAACATAGCATAACATAGCATAACATAACATAACATAACATAACATTATATAATATAATATAATATAGACTTAAGAAAAAATATTTGCATTTACATACAAAAAACAACCAAAAAAGGCTTGATTCCTGTCATATTGTCGATTGTTTGTGCAGTCCTAATCAAAAGTGACTTATTTTTTTTATAATAAACTAATTCTCGCGCATTCCTCCCTCAATTTTCTTGACCAAGGACACAATCGCAGGGCTCAGGGATCTAACCAACAGCTTCAACCAAGTGCCATTCACATAATTTCTCCATTTCTGATTCCCATTACGCGTGACAAGCCGTAAAGCCGTGTCTCTTTGAAAAGCGGGCGTTGCGCAAATGTAGATGGTAATAGCGCGGGGTAGATGCATGTACAATATGCATGCGAGCGTGATGCTAGGACAGGTCTGACCCGCTAGCTCTCGCGGTCATTTACATGTGAGGGGGACATATGAATAAATGCTAACAGTGGCTCGAGGCGGGAGTCGGTCAAGCAGAGCGGTGCACCAGACGGAGCAAGAAATGGAAGGCAATAGGATGAGTGTGTGGTATAATCAGGGCAATGCTTCCATTTTTTAGATATATTTTAGATAATATATTTCAACCACCACAATTCCAATGATTTTTTTTAGATTTTCTATGTACTTTTCATTAAGTTATAAAGTATACCACATATCACGCTACTTTCTGCTCTATGTTATAATGTTTCCTCATCAAAAACATACCTGAAGTTGTTTTTTTTTTTCTATTCACAATGTTAAACAGAAAAATCCTGCATATTTAAGCCGAGTTCTTCTTTCAGATAGAAAACATCATGTTCCACCTTGTGATGTCACGCAGTATTCCCCATAGCTGCCAAACAAATGACCACTAAATTACATCATGAGGTGGAAAAGAGCATTTTGAGCTCTGAAGATATACACAGACTAATAATAAACGGTCATTGAAACATGTGTGAATGAAACAAAACACAACTCCAGGCATGTTTTTTGATGATATAATGATATTCTAACATGACTTAAAGCTCACAAGAGTCAGTTTTGTGTAATAACATCTACAAGGTCTTTCGACGATTTCTTTTACTTTCACTTTCACTTTCACTTTCGCTCAACTGTTGTTCATTATGCATTTCTCTTATTTTAACAAAAAACACCGCACCTCTATCATCTCTTCCCTCTATTGTCATATCACACTACTTTCTGCTCTATGTTATAATGTTTCCTCATCAAAAACATACCTGAAGTAGTTTTTTTTTTTCCATTCACAATGTTTAACACACAAACCCTGCATATTTAAGCGGAGTTCTTCTTTCAGATTTTATCTAAAATCATGTACCACCTTGTGATGTCATGCAGTAATCCATTCTTTTGGGTATTTTCAGCCCTGGAATTCCCCATAGCTGCCAATCAAATGACCACTAAATGACATCATGAGGTGGAAAAGAGCATTTTGAGCTTTGGAGATATACACAGACTAATAATAAATGGTCATTGAAATGTGTGTGAATGAAATAAAACACAACTTCAGGCATGTTTTTTGACTTAAAGCTCACAAGAGTCAGTTTTGTGTAATAACATCTACAAGGTCTTTCGACAATTTCTTTTACTTTCACTTTCACTTTCGCTCAACTATTGTTCATTATGCATTTCTCTTATTTTAACAAAAAACACTGCACCACTACATGACATCATGAGGTGGAAAAGAGTATTTTGAACTTTGGAGATATACAAAACTTATAATAAACGGTCATTGATACGTGTGTGAATGAAACAAAACACAACTTCAGGCATGTTTTTTGACTTAAAGCTCACAAGAGTCAGTTTTGTGCAATAACATCTACAAGGTCTTTCGACGATTTCTTTTACTTTCACTTTCACTTTCACCTTTCGCTCAACTGTTGTTCATTATGCATTTCTCTTATTTTAACAAAAAAACACCGCACCTCTATCATCTCTTCCCTCTAATGTCATTCATAGTACCCGTGACTCCAGATTACCCCCTGATGTAATCCGGCGCGATTCGTCCTTTACGGGTGGCTGGGGCCTGGATCCGGTCCCAGCTGCTTGGGTTGCGAGACGGGGCGCTCCCTGGACACCGGCCAGTTAATTAATCCCAGAGCTAACAGAGTAGAACGCATTTTCTCTTTTACATAGTGTTGGTGAGATTTAGAGATTCAAAGTCATCCCGGTCAGCGTATGATGAATGGGCCGTGATATTGTATTTTCTACTCAGGCTGCTCGGTAATGTCAGATTTTTTGAGTTTTGATTGGAGATCAGATTTGTAAATTAAAAGCGTAAAGTTTTAGTTGGGGGTCTGTCACCTGCTTGCTTCGATGGATATGTCGTTGCTCTGCCTGGAATGTTCCACAGCGATATTAAGCAGATTTACCTTATATTTATGAAATTACAGGCATTATTATAGCTATAACTATTGGTGTTGAATTATCGCGTTAATTGCGATGAATTAATTACAATCATATTTAGCGCGTTATGTTTTTTAATCTCGTTTTTAATCTCTAACTTCACTGTTTCTGTATGAGTTGCCTTATTATAAAATTCGTTTTCATGTGTCGGGCTCCTGGTGCTTGAGTTGTTACAGGTGGAGCAATGGTCAGTCACACCCTGAGGTGGACATTGGAGGGCAAGGTCAGGAGCGGGATTACGGAGAGAACAGACGTGGAAATGGAGGAGCACTCGAGAGTTGTCG
>JACN01030826.1:0-17369 GCA_000787155.1 Scartelaos histophorus | reverse complement strand
TAAGTGTTTATATTTTAAGCTTTTTTGAAGTGCAGTCCTGGGTTCAGTCGTCTGCTCAGTCCTGGTATTAGTCACTTTTATTATAATATTTTTATTGTCCCTGTAGAGAAATTTGTTCTCTGCATTTGACCTATCTGTCAGTGTCACTGGGCAACCCTCTCAGGAGCACTGGGCTCAGCAGTGGAGCACCTGGGGATCCATCTCTGTGATCGTTTTGCTACACTGCAAAAAGTTTAAGATATAAACACTTAAATCTGTCAGAATGACTTAAAGTAGTGAAATTATCTTGCTACATGGACAGATCATTTTACTTGACATGTTCTCTCAAAATAAACTACCTCTAGATTAGAATGAAACAGTCTCTGAACTAGTAAGTAGATAATAAATCTAAAAACAAGAATAACATGAAATAAGTTTTAAAATTTCAGCCCGATCAGGGAAATTTGCAGTGCTCCAGTCCTGCTTTCAGTCTCTCAGTCACTTTATCATTTCTTTGGTTTTATATTTAAAGTTTTGAACTGGCCTTAATTTGATCTGTCCTCACTGTGAATGAGGTCTGAGACACAAAGACATGGAGAAGAAACCAGACCTAGTGTACCTTGAGCAGAAGACCACACAGACACTAAACAACAGGTGAGACATGTCCACACATGACAGGTGAAGTGTCCCTGTCAACACACACACAGACATGTGAAGTGTCTCTTGTCCCTCTGCTGCAGGTTCTCTGAGGTTTTGTTAGAGCAGTTGACTCAGAGGAAGGTTCTGTTTAAGAGGAATTCAAAGGCGATGGTTCTGCGCCTCCGGAACATCTCCAGGTCTCAGGTCAGTGCTTTACGTCTGTGGAACATCAGGATTTAGCTTGAATATTGTCTATCTAAACAGAATGTTACGTGACTGGACTTAATTTAAAAAAAGAGATTGTTCTCAGTTTTGATCTCTTACAGATATCCAATAGATGTCTAAAAGGTTCACCAATTATTATTATTATTATCATCACTATTGTTATTATTATTCACATTCACATTAATGTTTCACTTTTGTGCAAGACACTTAACCTACTGTCTTCATACACCATAAACAGTGGTGTATGAATGAGTGTGTGTGTGAGTGGCTGAGTGGTTTCTTGTTGTAAAGAGCTTTGAATGCCTTGAAGGTGGAAAAGCACTGTATAAAAATGTGATGATTTATTTTGTAGCTGATGTCATCAACATTCTTTGGGGGTGTGGTGCCAACTGTAAGCACTGCTCTGAATCCCAGTCTAATAACATTATGGTCACAAGTTAGCTGGCATTAGCCAACACCTTTTCAGTTAGTCGCTCTCACCTTTTTGTTGAAAATCAATCCTGAAAATGTATTGTTTATCAGTTCTCAGACCATGTTTGCTAACGCATGCATTGTCTCTGCGGTAACCACTGAACATTCCGCCATAGAGATTCAGCTTGAACACCCCCAGCATAATGTCTTTGCGAAGTATCAATAAAATAATTCATATCTAATGTATCTTCTGTTTCCAGTTGCCTTCTTGGATATGCTCAAAAAGACAAATCAGCTGTGATTAAAAACAGTGTGAATGTGTACAGGCTCCTGTTGATTCTCTTTCTTCCTGTAGGGGACTTCTCCAAAGGGCAGCGTCTGGACTCGGATTGGCTGCAAGAGTCCCTGGAAGCGGGGTGTTTGGAATTTCAGGTACAAATACCAACGCGGCATCTGCTTTAACCCCGCCCACAAGACCGGCTTTAACTCTGCCCCTAGGAGCAGGTTTGTCTCTTCCCCAAAGTCTCAGTTCAGCCTCAGCCCAAAAAGTGAGTTTCACTGTGAAGGATTTCTTCATTTGTTTGATTGTTTTTTTCCTCACTGCCTCACATGCACACTGCTCCATTTTCTCTCCTGTAGGGGGCACTCTGAGAGGAGCCCTGAGGGGGAGATTTTGGGAACACACTCGTTTGTTCAAAGGTTTGTTTTACCCATCATCCATCTGTGTGACTCATGAGAGTTTATTTCTTGAATTGTGATGAATATGGCTTACATATGATGAAAAAAACAAATTTAGTGTCTCAAAAAATATTGAATATTGAATGTTGAATATTACATATGGTCAATAAAAAAAATAGATTTTAAATAGAAATATCAGGTTTCTGAACATTTTTACTGCATCAGTGCACTGTGGCCTGGAGGAGATCATCCTGTGGCACTGCTCAGGTGGAATGGAAGCCCAGGTTACTTTGACAGTGGCCTTCAGGTCTTCTGCATAGTTGGGTCTGGTGTTTCACATCTTCCTCTTTACTATATCCCAGAGATTCAGTATGGGGTTCAAGTGAGGCAAGCAGGCCAATCAAACACAGTAACAACGTGGTCATTGAACCATCTTTTGGTACCTTTGGCTGTGTGGGCAGGTGCTGCGTCCTGCTGGAAAATGAAATTTGCATCTCAATAAAGCTTGTCAGCACAAGGAATATAAAATGTCCTGGTTGATGGCTGCATTGACTGTGGACTTCAGAAAACACAGAGGCCCTACAGCAGCAGATGACATGGCAGCCCAAATTATCACTGGCTGTAGAAACTTCAATCTGAACTTCAAGCAACGTGGATTCTGTGCCTCTCCACTCTTGCAAAATGTACTTTCATCTGAAAAAAGACTTTAAACCACTGAGCAACAGTCCAGTTCTGTTTCTCCACAGCCCAGGTAAGAGCGGAGTGGCTTTTGATGCGCTGACCAGCCTCAGTCCACTCCTTATGAAATTCCACCAAATTCTTGACTGGATTTTGCTTGACAATCCTTTCAGGGCTGTGGTCACCCTTGTGAGGATTGAGGTGTTCTCTAAAAGTAAAAAGGTGAGATGGTTCCTCACGTGTTTACACTGACACAGATAGTGCACAGATAAAGGTGAAGCTGCAGATTTGCGATAGTAACTCTACTTCTGTGTACTTTATTGGCAATTTTTTATGCTTTAAAAATCCTCTAACGTAATGCACCACATTTCACAAATAATACGGTTTTGACTTTGTATCAAAACTAGAAGTGTAGAGCACTGATCTTTTGAACACTTAAGAGTCTCAAAGTGAGTGGTTTTACTGTAGAAAAACAGATTGCAATTGCGCTCACAACTTTATATTTTGTGGTCCATAGCCATATCCTGCTGGAGTCTTTATGATCAGAGATTTTAAGTCTCATAAGATTCTCCTCATGTCTATGGTGTGTGCTTTCTGTCGCATGTCTAAAAATTGTTAGGACCTGTAGTGTGAGGCGACCTTTAGGAATTCTTGTTTATACAATCTATGGAATAGATCTTATTCAGCCTCACCCAGAATCTCATTCATTTCAATCAAGAATTTAAGAAAAGTTAGGCCTGTCAAATTTTATATAATGTCATGTTGATTTGTGTAAAATGCTCATTGTTCATGAGACCAACACATCACTGCACCGATTCTTTGGAGTCCAGACAGAACGTATTTACTGTGACATCTGCCCCATGTAAAATATTACAACCTCAATGACCACGACGCCCATGGCCACTTCCCCCTTAAGGTGAATGGAGTTTGGAGCAAGAGTCCTGGGAAATTATTGTGTATACTCCAATTAATGTGCCCATATTTGGAAATCACCTCATATGGCCCCCTCGCATTATCCATCCATCCATCTTCTTCCACTTGTCCGGGGCCGGGTCGCGGGGGCATCAGTCTAAGCAGGGACTCCCAGACTTCCTTCACCCCGGACACGTCCTCCAGCTCTTCCGGGGGAACCCTGAGGCGTTCCCAGGCCAGCCGGGAGACATAGTCCCTCCAGCGTGTCCTAGGTCTTCCCCGGGGCCTCCTCCCAGTGGGACATCCGGAACACCTCCCGAGGGAGGCGCCCAGAAGGCATCCGGACCAGATGCCCCTCACATTATGTCATTTATAATTTCTGCAACAAGTCTCTGTTTCTCAAATATGTGATCCTTTTGTGTTCCAGGAAAGTCTGTGCAGAGCTGTGTGTGGGCGGGACCAAGGGTGTGTGGTCTGGAGGCTGGACCAAAAGGGCGTCGTTTGCAGAAGAAGACAGTCCCCTCCAAGAAGAAGCTGGACGCGGAACTGGACCACTACATGTCCAAGACCAAGAGTCGCCTGGATGCAGATCTGGACCGATACATGTCCCTATCACGCAATCGACTGGACGCTCAGCTCGATGAGTATATGGCCATGGCTGGAGACAGCTCCCTCTGGCAGTGACACGGGTACAGCTGAACCGGGACTGAACCAGGACTGAACCTGGATTGAAACAGGACTGAATCAAAACTAAACTAGGACTTTTTCTCTCAGGACAGGTGTGTGTTTTATTTAAGCGTTTTTTGTTTCAGTTTGTTGTGTTAACACTGTTCTGTTACTTCTGTTTGCTCCTCTAACCATTTCCTTCTGATGCCCTCCCATGCCCTTTCCTTTTGTGTTTGAGACCAACACAAGGAACTTGAATCTCAGTGGTGTGAATACTTCAGCTTTATTTCAACAGGAAACTCTTTGGTAATTTTTGGTCCGGTCTTAGTTGGACTTGAAACTCCCAGATGGAACACACTTGAGTTTATATTAAACCAGGAGACTATTGTTTTGTGTTGAGCACTTTTCAAAGGAGTAAATCATACATGTGTAAAAGAAAAATTTAATTTTAAGATTCTTCTGGGGAATGTTCAGATTTGAATTTGTCTGTTTTAAAATAAACCTCTTGTGATTTCCCGCTGTGAGTCTGACTTTGTTAATCTGGGTGCTGTAAATGTGACCGTGCTCCGGGGTCCTCTGCAGTCTCACATTTACCCAGCAATGTTTTAAATCAGACCTATTGTGCTTGTGTCTGCTCTGATCTATGACACCCGTGGATAATTATTATAATTTGGTATTATAAATCACAATATTGATCTAAAAGGACTTTAAAAAAGAAACAGGTGCGCTGACTTCTGCATTTCAAAATTGGTGCTCAATGGGAGCTGATGTCGCCATTAACATCATCACAGCAAAGCACTGCATGCTGAGGACTCCTATGGATCGCTGCACATCACACTAAAGATTCCTCAAACCACTCCAAATACAACTTCAAAGGGTCAGTGAGAACAAACTACTGTTGTAACATGGTTAAAATCTCTGAAAAGTTCTGCATAATAGGTCTGATTTAAGTGATTTAAGAATTGTTTTGTTTAAGATTAAGCCTAGATTTTTTATTTTTTTCAGCAAGTTATCCTGCAGAACTACAACAGTGAAGAAGAAAACTAAATTTGGGTATAGCCATAAATGAATTACATCTTAATTGGCAAAAAAGTGATAGATTTTGTGATTATGTAAACACAAAAATTGCTTTAATAATTTTTTGTTGTTGTTTTGTTCGTTGTTTTTCATCATAGTAATTGTAAAGCCAGAACTCGGAGGCAGGTGTAAGTGAAGTTTGAAAATGTTATTCTACGTTTGTCCACACGATGGCGCTGCTTGAAAGGGTCTAGAAGCAATGTTACGTTTCCTCCCATTCTGCCCCACTGTGTCAGATGCCCTCCCATTCTGCTGTATCTCTGTAAGACAAATGTAGATCTTGAGTGTGTTAGATGCCCTCCCAGATGTCGTGGTGTTGGGGAAACACAGCGAGAGAATGAACCCTATCACTGATGGAAAAACATTTGTAGATGTGACTCTGACTTTGGAGATCTCTGAAAATACAAAGAATAACACAAATACAGACAGAATCATAACTCCTCAGATGCTCGCGGACCTTGTTTCAGTGTCACATGGGTTTGGTGATTTGCCTATGGTTCGACAGAAACAAATGAGAAGCAACAACATGAACCAGGGCTAAACCAGGATGAAACCAGGTCTAAACCAGTTCTAAACCAGGGCTAAACCAGGACTAAACCAGGTCTAAACCAGTTCTAAACCAGGGCTAAACCAGGACTAAACCAGGTCTAAACCAATTCTAAACCAGGTCTAAACCAGAGCAAAACCAGGACTAAGCCAACCAGGTCTAAACCAGTTCTAAACCAGATCTAAACCAGGACTAAACCAGGATTAAACCAGGACTAAAACAAGGTTAATCCAGGAATAAACCAGCCTCAACCAGGAAAAAGGCAGAACTAAACCAGGTTTAAGACATGACTCATCCAAGATTAAACCAGGGCTAAACCAGACTAAACCAGGTCTAAACCAGGTCTAAACCAGGTCTAAACCAGGTCTAAACCAGTTCTAAACCAGATCTAAACCAGGACTAAACCAGGATTAAACCAGGACTAAAACAAGGTTAATCCAGGAATAAACCAGCCTCAACCAGGAAAAAGGCAGAACTAAACCAGGTTTAAGACATGACTCATCCAAGATTAAACCAGGGCTAAACCAGACTAAACCAGGTCTAAACCAGGTCTAAACCAGGTCTAAACCAGGTCTAAACCAGTTCTAAACCAGATCTAAACCAGGACTAAACCAGGATTAAACCAGGACTAAAACAAGGTTAATCCAGGAATAAACCAGCCTCAACCAGGAAAAAGGCAGAACTAAACCAGGTTTAAGACATGACTCATCCAAGATTAAACCAGGGCTAAACCAGACTAAACCAGGTCTAAACCAGGTCTAAACCAGGTCTAAACCAGGTCTAAACCAGTTCTAAACCAGATCTAAACCAGGACTAAACCAGGATTAAACCAGGACTAAAACAAGGTTAATCCAGGAATAAACCAGCCTCAACCAGGAAAAAGGCAGAACTAAACCAGGTTTAAGACATGACTCATCCAAGATTAAACCAGACTAAAGCAGAAATAAACAAGAGCAAAACCAGGACTAAGCCAGAACTAAACCAGGTTTAAGACAAGACCCATCCAAGATTAACCCCGGCCTAAACCAGACTAAACCAGGTCTAAACCAGGACTAAAACAAGACTAAACCAGGTATAAACCTGGATTAAATCAGGACTAAACCAGACCAAAACCAGGTTTAAGATAGGACTGAACTAGGACTGAACTAGGACTGAACTAGGACTAAACCAGGACTGAACCAGGACTATAACAGTTCTAAACTGGACTGAAATAGTTCTAAAACAGGATTTTTATTTTTTTTTCAAAACATCAGAGACAAATTCTTCTTCATGTAGAAATGTTAAATTCTCACATTTTTATTGTCTGAATAAAATTGCATTGTTTTTCTAATGTGCAAAACGAGTTCAACAATTCTTCACAAAGTTTAAGAATTGCTTTTTATGGCTCATATTTGAACAAACATGTCCCAAACCCAAAGTGTGTGCAAGGCTGTGTCTGGGTGGGCATCTGGGGTAAATGAGCAACTGTGAACAGAGTCTTTTGTTCCTCCCATGTTCAAACCCTCTTAAAGACCCTAACCCCATCCTTCTGACCCCATTGTCCTTCTTCATCCCAAGCCCAAGCTCATGGAACAGCACAGACAGTCATGCCTTTAGGCTAAAGTACATTTTAGTGTTGCTGTAAGAACCATTGTCCTCTGCATTTGACCCATCAGACATAGTTTAAAAAATGATCAGCTATCAACCTCAAATATCCAGCACAGGCAAATGTGAATTTTGGCCAACCTACTACCTATACAACATGGATAATCTTTGACTTGAACTTGAATGTGATGAGATAACTGCACTAAACATGACTGCAGCTTTCTTAAGATCATGGTCAAACAGGGCTGTGGATGAGTCCGGGGTATTTGACTTTTGTGGGATATTAACTGTAACACATAACATAATTAGATCTCCATTTTACCTTCTGTTATTTTAAAATGCTATATTCACCCAAAACCAACAAAGGTGCATCATGTAACTTTTCTAGTGAGTGTCCATTAAACACTTTTCTTAAAGGAGATGTTATTGCTTTGTCTGAAATGTTCCATAGTATGCCATTAAACCTTTCTACCTTCATGAAGACCAAACCAGATGTACGGTCAGATGTGTGGAGAGACTATCCCCACTCAGGCAGAGCAATGACATATTCATAGAAGCAAGCAGGTGACAGAAGTTACATAGTGAACCCTTAACATGTTTCACTTTTGTTATTGACTTTCTTAGTCTCCCCTTGCTTTGCTCCCTGCGCTCCCCTTTTCAGTCTCTCCTCCTTCACGGCACTATCACCACACCCCTCACTAATGAATCTACTGCATATCACAAGAGATGTACAGCTTTGTATCATGTTTTTGTATATTTATGGAGAATAGAAGTAGGAAGCATGGGTGACCTAGATTTGTGGGTGATACAAGATCATACTGCTAACCATAGAGTGGCTTTGAAAAGGGCCCGGGATTGATCGCTAAAACCTCCTGAGGCATGATTTTGCAGAATACCCCTCTTTAAATGACATAGTTTGGGGAAAATTGTAAAAACTGACTCTACAGATCAGCTCAAAATTATTAGCAGAGCTCTTCAGTTTGTCTGGGTTCTAAACCATGGCAAACCCATAGCGGTCCATCCCTGATACCCTTGGTAAAATGCTAAAATGCTCACCAAGCAGAGGACACATGCCTGCAGAGAACATGAGGACTGGAGCAGAATTTGGATGCCCTCAATGCCACACCCTGAACAGACTGAGGCCAGGTCCCCAGGCTTTAAGAAACATATTTGGACTTTGTGCTACACTTTTCAGGTTTGTGCTAAAAAATTTAAAATGATTTTTTGATCATAAATAAAGCCTATAAACGACTTTAAGTCAATAATGAAAACAGTTTGCAAAATAATCCATAAACTTCAGTCCTGGTGCTGATGGTGCTAGCTCAGGTCAGCGTTAACGTTAGCGCTGGGCTCCATGCGCTGGTACAGTTCCTTCAGCTCCTGGACTTGACTCAGGACTTGGTGAGCTTGGTTCCACTGATCCCAGGCCTCAGTCAGCAGCCTCTGAGCCTCCTCTCGGTCCTGCTGCAAGTCCTGGTTTGGTTCCAGATCCTGGTTCAGTCCCTGGTCCTGGGTCAGTCCCTGATCCTGGTTCAGTCCATGATCTGTGTTTAGTCCCTGGTCCTGTTTCAGTCCTGAGTCCGGCCTGAGTTCCGTCAGCAGCTGCTCCGTCTTCTGGATCTTCTCCTGGATCAGTTCTTGGAGTCGTGTGATAGACCCAGACTTGGATCCTGACTCAAGACCAGGACTTGAGTCTCTTGGGATCTGGTCCAAAGACAAACTCTTCTCCGAAGATACAGGCTTTCGCGCTGGCACCACCTGCTGGAAATAAACCAGGACTAAATCAGTATAAAACTAGGACTAAAGCAGGACTAAAGCATGTCAGAACCCTGGTCCAGACCTGTCTGGGGAGGGTGTGGGGTTTTCTGGGGGTCTCGGTCTTGGACTCGGGACCAGGGTCTTCTTCGTGGATCAGATCCAGAGTAAGGGCTCCATCCGAGGATGCAGAGGCCTGAGGACAGAAGAGGGTCAAAGGGTTACACTTTGCTTCAGATGACATTCCCACACTCTATAGTCAGATCATGTCTGACACAAATGGAGCAGCTCAAATGAACCTTGTTCAGATGCAGATCTGTGGTGTGACTTCTTGGGTCTAGTTCAACATGTGTATTTGCGTTTCAGAGATTTCATCAAAAGGGAAAAATTCAGTCAAATGAAGCTCACAGAGGCTAGCAGTCATAGGAGCAAATTTTGACCAGGGTTCCATACCAGGAATAGGAATTGCTTTCAAGACCACACTAAACCATCTGACAGCAGTCTTTACAGCCTTTACAGAGAGGGAATATTTTCTCAATACAAAGTGAAGTTGAGGAAGAGTGGATGGTGCTAGGATGCTCACTTACTGTTTGGAATGCGCCAGCTAGTGTGTTACTTATTTCCATATACAGTCTATGGCTCCCACCGTATCTGAGAGTGTGACACGATCACAGTGTAGCAGCAGTGTAGTTGGAATGCAGTCTCCATTCTGGGGACTTGAGACTTGATTTGATGGACTAAGACTTGAACTTGGGACTGGACCTGAGCCTTGTTACTACCCCAGGCCTCCAGTTTTGACTTTTGTGTGTGTTTTGGTTTGTTTTGCTGGCTGTTTGTGGGTTTATGTGATTTTCTTTGGGACACTTGTGGTTTAGTTTAGTTGGTCGTGTCCCTTATTTAGTCACTGGTTTTTGTATAAGCTCAAGTGACCCATTTTTGGTACAAAACTCGTTATATGTTAATCCTGTTATTTTGTTTTTTAATTGAGGTTATTTTCTGTACATTTGATCATGTTTTGTTAATTTAAACCTTTTACATTCCTGTTAATTAAACATTACTTAATTATTCAATTTTCCATCTTGGTTTTTTTGTTACTTTTGTTACTTCCTTGACCCTAGCAGAGCTGGGTCATAACAAGCCTGGGACTTGATGCTTCTCAAAAATAAAATAAAAGTAGAAGAATCTTTTCTTTGTGTTTACAAAAATCATCAGCTGCAGAAATACAATACTGTGTTCTGTACTTTTGCGTAAAGAAACATAATGGAGCTGATCCCATCTGTGAGTACCAGTAGTAGTAGTAATAGTAGTAGTAGTAGTAGTAGTAGTAATAGTAGTAGTAGTAGTAGTAGTAGTAGTAGTAGTAGTAGTACCAACAGTAGTTGTAGTAACAGAAACAGTAGTAATAGTATTACAAGTAGTAGCAACAGTAGGAGTAGAGTTGTTCAAGTAGCAGTAGTAGTAATGGTAATAGTAATAGTAGTAGTAGCAGCAATAGCAGCAGTAGTAGTACTAGTAGTAGTATAGCAGTAGCAGTAGCAGCAGCAGTAATACAGAGTACTTGGGGTTATGGTTAATTCAGATCAGAGATGTAGTAGCATACCACGGCCAACAGGTGTCCCCGTGTGGGCAGGCGGCGCGTGTGGGGGATCCTGACCCGGTCTCTGGTCAAGTGAGCGAGCTGCGCATCATCCACTGTCACCTACGGCAACAACCAACCACAGTAAGTATTGATACTTTGACATCACTCTGAGGGTATTCTTCATGTATGTCTAAGGTGGAATGTGCATTAGTTTCCATAACTAACACACACACTTGTTTAATGAGTACGGAATATTTCAGGGATTTGTGCCTACGGTTACACCAAAACACCCCCCCCCAAAAAAAAATAAACTGTATGTATGTTCTTTTCAAAATGTCATACCCAAATTAAGCAATCAAATGTTTTTCTTAATGGAATAGAACTTGATCTGGTCCCAGAATTTAAATATCATGGAGTTATTCTAGATCCAGTATTGTCCTTCAAAAGTCATGTTAAAAAGTGTCCCAGGGAATCCAATTCAATAATCAGAATTTTTGACACATTACGAACAACTTAAACATAAAACTTATTTCTACTCCATGATTATTTCTCACATAGATTATTGTTTACCACTTAGTCTCTTGCCTGCCCCACAACACTTAAAACCACTGAAAGCCTCTATTAAAAAAGCTTTAAAAATACTTTATAATTTTGATAATTTCCCACCACTATCACATTCTGAAAAAGGACTTGGACTTTAACAAATGGTCATCCTCATAAGGGTTTGTCTAATTTATAAGGTTCTACACTCCCTCACACCACCACTAAAAGAGAATATCAAATGCAAAGACAATTCAGAAAAGACCATGCGAACCACCATAAGGGGTGACTTGGTTATACACCACTGATCAGAATGTATCTGTCCCAGGTCAAATCTGTGGAATACTCTTCCACTAACACTGAGAGAATTAGCTATGTACAGCTCTTTTAAAACACAAATGAAAAATTGGTTATGGTCAAACCAAACATGTACTCATATATCCCGGTAGTCGCAATGTGATTTTAACCAATTGTTTGTGGACACATATTTGCATGTATTGAATGTATGGCCAATTTGACTGCAGAATTATGGGAACCGTGCAATGAATCGAGAGTGCAATAATGCAAACTGTGCAATGAATGGAATGTGCATTATTTTATTGTTTGGCTCCAACCCTTTGGGACAACAGATACAATCCAGTGTGTTTACATTCATGTTATGTCATGTTTGTTCATAAACACACACACACACACACACACACACACACACACACACACGTATGTATGCTTCCTGAAGACCTCTAATTGGACATGCTGGTGGCAGTAACTATAGGAGCATTACAATAGTTTTGAAATCGACAGTCTGATTTGTGTTGATTTACAGAAATGTATTTTATTCTATTCTATTAAAATAGAAAAATATGAAATTGATAAAAGTATACAATTACATTCAGTTATCAGGCATACTTTAATTAGACATAATGGTAAATTGCCCTTTTTACAACAGATTGCATATTGGATTGTAATAATTTGAGGGTCTGACAGAGTTGACAACATAGGAGTTGTATTTTTTATTAAAAAAAAAAAAAAAAGTAGCTCTGACCGCCATGTACAACCTGATACAATTCCAAGGGTTTGAAAAAAATAAATGTTTCTTACTCTGAAGAATCACAGATTTACAATCAATTTTATCACAACAAATTAAGATAATCGTGTGTGTGTAGCAGTAAGTGCATGCCTGTGTGTGTGTCTGTGTACATGTCTATTTGCATGTGTGTGTGCGCATCTGTGTGTGCGTGTGTATGCCTGTACGCATGCATGTGTATTTGTGTGTGCACTGGGGCAATCACCGGCCTGTGCCATTGGGCCTTACTCATGTTCGTCTATGTCGTTAAATCAAAGTGGAAAAGTTAATGGATGGGTTTAGCCCAGAGGGGGACTGTACTTTCCACTAGTCGATACAAAACTGATTAATACTAAACACTGACTGATCGATGGCTCCCCCTGGAGGCTGCTTCATGTCACAGAGGAGCCAAGACCTGAACCCAAAGAAGAACTGATTCTGGGATCATTTCTCCTAGTTTTACATCACTTAAAGCAACAGTGAGTAAATTTTCTGTCTCTTTCCAACCAGGAAATAATATTAACTGAATTCATGTCAGAATCAGGGATATTTTCTGTTCTACAGAAAGTCTCAGGCCATAGAGCCTAGTCCCAATTCTAGCCTAAATCCCAGTTCTAGTCTGAATCGTTGTCTAGTTTAACTTCCAAGATAAATCCCAGTCCTAGTCCTGGATTTAGTCTCAGTCTTGGTTTTAGTCCAGATGTGTACCTCGTCCAGGACTCGGTTCTTGGCTCTGGTCAGGGCCACGTTCAAGACCTGGATCCACGACTCTTTCTCCTCTGGACTCACAGCCAGAAACACCAGAGTGGCCACCTGCAACATGCAAGATCATCATCTGCATCATCTCCCCATCCCCTCGTCCTGTCCCCCTCCTCTCATCCCGTCCTCCTGTCCTCCTCTTATCTTGTCCTCCTCCACTCCTCTCTTCCTGTCCTCCTTTCCTCTTCCTCTTCCACCTCCTCCTCTCCTCCTTTTCCTCACCATGTTGCCAGGTGCAGATGAGCGCAGGAGTCGGAATTTGCTGTGGCTCTTTTTGCTCCGGCTCCGATTCTTTCGGACCTCCTCGCAACGATCAAAGTCCAAAAGATCCAAGACCTCATCAGACCGACCAGGTTCCTTCACCTACGAAAGACCAGAGACCAGGGTTAGACCAAGTTTAAACTAAGACTAAACCAGGACTGAACCAGGACTGAACCAGGACTGAACCAGGACTAAACCAGGACTAAACCAAGACTAGACCAGACCAGGACTGAACCAGGACTGACCCAGGGTTAAGCCTGATCTAAACCACAACTAAACCAGGTCTTATTAAGGTGTGGATCATATTCAAATGCAGAGCAGGATTTGCATGCTGTTTTGTTTTTCACTCAGACCTCACACAGACCTGAGCAGGATCCTAACAAGATCACAGGATGCTCTGTGTCTCTGCCTGCGTGCCTTTGAGCAGTACTGAGGTCTGTGGTTCTAATCCCTCAGATCACATGACCTCAGTGTCAGAGATGATCTCAGATTACCCCGGATTACAGCAGGGGGCGCAATCTCAACTCATTCTGAAACAACTCCATCAAAAACAAATCCTGTTTTAGTCCTGGTTTAGTCCCAGTTAAATCCTTGTTTAGTCATTGTTTAGTCCTGGTTCAGACCTGGATTAGTCTTTTTTTAGTTCTGGTTTAGTCCTAGTTCAAACCTGGTTTAGTCCTAGTTTAGCCCTGGTTTAGTTATGGTTAAGTTCTGGTTTATTCCTGAGTTATTCCTGCTATAGTTCTGGTTTAGTCCTGGTTCATTGAAAGTGTGAGACTTTCTCTTGTTCTTGGTTTGAGCTCATGTTTCACTCGGCTCCAGTTTCACAAATACAGTCCTCAGAAAGCCTCCAACAAGCCAGGACTACACCAGGACTAAACTAGGTCTGAACCAGGACTAAACTAGACCTAAACCATGACTAAACCAGGTTTAAACAAGGACTAAACCAGGTCTGAACCAGGACTAAACCAGGACTAAACAAGGACTAAACAAGGACTAAACCAGGTCTGAACCAGGTCTGAACCAGGACTAAACCAGGACTAAACAAGGACTAAACCAGGTCTGAACCAGGTCTGAACCAGGTCTGAACCAGGTCTGAACCCGGTTTGAACCAGGACTAAACCAGGACTAAACCAGGACTAAACCAGGTCTCACCTCTTTACGGCAGATGAACAGTTGATCTTGTCTCAGAATCACAAATCGGTTTTTCCAGATTTCTCTGAAGAGGCCTTTTCCACAGAACTTCCGGATCCACCCGGTTTTATCAGGCTCCAGGCCTCCCTGCGGATGAGAAAAAAGTCAGTATGTGTATCGGGTGCCCTCTGTACAGCTGTAGTCAAAACTTGGTAATACATTTGTCAACACAAAGATGATGTGTTTCTTGATCCTTTTATTATTACAGATATTCATCATCACTGACAAAGTCATCACTTATAACACTTGCTCTAGGGGGTATGAGGAACAAGATGGTTTTGCCTGTGGAGGTCATTTCAAGTTTGATGTTTTGGCCGGTTTTCCACTAGTGTTTGGCTAGAGTGATTATCACTACTGGGAGGTCATTTCTTAACCCTACAGAAATAGCACAGATTATCCAAATTCTCCTGTATGGCACATCCGGATGTGCCAGAGATTTAATGTGTCTCCAGTACAATCTCCAGAACATGGCGGAGAGAGGCAGTTAGGAGAGCTTGATAGGGCAGTAGGTCCACAGCCCATCTGCAGAACCTATATCTGCTTCTTTCTTCATTAGGAACAGGTTGAGCACTGCCCGTGCCCTACAGAATGACCTCCAACAGGACACTGGTGTGAATGTCTTTGCCCAAACAATCACAAGCAGACCTCATGAGGGTGGCTCGAGGGCGTCTGGGGTATACTGTAGTGGCCCCTGTGCTCACTGCCCAGCACCGTGGGGCTCCATTGGTATTGCTAGACAACACCAAAAGCAAGCAGGTTCACCCTGAGCACCTGTGAAGAGTTTGGAGAAGACAAGGAGAACACTCTGCCTGCAACATGATTCAGCATGAACAGTTTGTTGGTGGGTCATTGATGGTCTGGGGAGGGAGATCCATGGAGGGACGCATAGACTTCTACAGGCTAGAAAAGGCCAGTTTGACTGCCATTATGTATCTGGATGAAACCTTGAATCCACTGTCAGACCTTACACTGGTGCAGTAGGTCCTGGATTCCTTCTGATGCACGACAATGCCCGGCCTCATGTGGCAAGAGTCTGCAGGCAGAACCTGGAGGATGAAGGGATTGCTACAACTGAATGGCCCTTACTATCACCTGACTTTAACCTGACGGAACATCCTTCTCAGACTCTACAGGAGCTTAATGATGTCCTCACACAGATCTGGGAGACCATCTCACAAGACACCATCTGGTGGCTCATTAGGAGTCATGATGTTGTCAAACACCCAAACCTGCATGTGGGGGCCACACAAGAGACTGAAAAGCATTTTATGTTGCAGAAATGACATTTTGAACTAGGCTGCCACATCATTATTTCATGTTGCTTTTCAGGGTGTGTATAAAATTAAGCCCTCTGTGGCTGAAAATGTTATTTCCATTGAAAGACATGACATCCTTTTGTTTATGTATAATATGTATATATATTTGTGTGTGTGTGTGTGTGTGTGTGTGTGTGTGTGTGTGTGTGTGTGTGTGTGTGTGAAGCTAATTTCACTTTCAACTCCATCCAATACACAGCCCCTAACCTGTGCGAGATGCCCTCCCTGTGTGTCTGATGCCCCCCCATGGGTCAGATGCCATCCTTGTATATCAGATGCCCTCCCTGTGTGTCTGATGCCCCCCCATGGGTCAGATGCCATCCTTGTATATCAGATGCCCTCCCTGTGTGTCTGATGCCCCCCCATGGGTCAGATGCCATCCTTGTATATCAGATGCCCTCTCCTGTGTCAAACGGTTGGACTTTGGGGATCTCTCTTTGCTTAGAGGCGACTCCTTCACCACAGCAGCAAAACCTCCTCCTTTTCTGCTCCTCCTCACCACCTCCTAAGCCTCTCCTCCTCTTCTCCACTTCTTCAGCCTCGCCTGCTCCTCCTTTTCTACACCTTCTCAGCCTTTCCTCCTCTTCTTCACCTCAGACCCTTAGAGCCCAGATTGATGCTTCACAATAGAGACAATGGGCGTGTCACGTGACCAGCCCGAGGTCACGTCACACTCGTCTCCGCGTGAGTCACAAAGCACGCTCATAATTCATGAGCGTGCACGCGCACGTGTAAAGAACATTTAACTTTGACTCGTTGACGCGTTTCTGTCGCATTTAATCCTCCGCGCCGCGTCTCTGAAGCGTCTCACTCGCGTCTGCATTGGACACTTTCCATCTGCTCCCTCCGCGGCTCAGAGCGCAGCAGCGCGGAGGGTCGCTACGTCACGCTGGGGTGGCGGGGAGAGGGGTACTCACCCGTTTACCGGAGCTGTTCTTCTTCATAACACCGGCCTGTAGCTGCTGTTGCGAGTCAGAAAGTGCAGAAGTCCAGCGGAAAGGAGCGGTAGGTCCGGCTCAGCTCCTCCGCGGCCTCCGGTGCTCCTCAAAGCCGCTCCTCAAAGCCGCTCCTCGCCTCTCACACACTCTTCACCGGTAAACTCCGCTCCCCTCCCCGCAGAGAGATCACTCCTCTCGGCTTTGTTCCGCAGGTCTCGGGTTGTTCCGCTACTTGTGGCCGGCTTTAAAGCACTTCTCCCCGGCTCTGGCGCTGTCTCTCTGGGAGCTGTGTCCAGCTCTGTCCCAGTCGTCTCCCTCTTCGTGGCCGCTCTTCGTTGCTCCCTGTCCGGTCTGAAGCTGCAGATGCCTCGGTGTCCGGTTACCCCCTCCTCCGGGACTCCCGCTGCTCTGCGGCTCCTGGGCAGAACCGTGGCGCCCCCTACAGGCCGAGAACCTTTGTGTCCGTGTTACATAATAAGAGGCCTGCAGCTACAGCTTCATTCGGCATTCTTATGCATTTATAGTTAGATGGATTTTAAAGGATCTTTTATTTATTTATTTATTTATT
>JACN01144351.1:0-15155 GCA_000787155.1 Scartelaos histophorus | reverse complement strand
GGCGGAGGTCTGGGGTGGGGGGGTATGGACAGATGTCTGCAGTCAGCTGTTGAGCCCCGGTTGGGATGTCAAGTCATATTTGAGTGTTATGATATTTGGGAGAATTATTCAGATATTAAAGAAACTATGCATGTAAAAATGTGCAGTTCTTAGGGTCAAAAGTGTGCTCTGTTAGCATTATAGTTATTAGTGTTACTAAGCCATAGTTGTAAAAAAAAGAAAAAGCTTATAAAGTCATCACTGTGAATAATTAGGATGCTTTGAAATATGTTAGGAAAGCTCATTTTATTTCTTTAATTCAGTTAAACTTTTGCCCACTAATCGGTTCATATCTTGTCCAGTGCAGTTCAGATCCTGACAAGAAAATACAACACGGAAAAAAATTGAGGGTCTTCTAAAAAAAAAACTAAAGTTCATGCTATATAATAATTTATATTGGGGCAAGCACTATAATAAATGCATGGCAGCTAAAATTTGTATGTCTTGATGCATTTACAATAATATTGTCATGTAAAATCATAAAATCAATAATTCATATAGAGTGCGTTCGAGGGTTGCGAAAAGTATCGAGAATCAGATATGAATTGGTATTACTCATTTGAGGAGGTATTGATGCTAAAAATACAGATATGAACCTTTCAAAATCGACTTTGAAACTTTAGGATCTTCACATTTTGATTTGGTTGTGATTTGCTGCAGATTTGTTAGTAGATGAAAGAACATTTAAGGTTTTTGAACATCAGAATCAGTACTGAGCATCGAGTCTATTCTTAAGTACTGACATCAACTTTGAAACTTTAGGATCTTCACATTTTGATGCGGGTGTGGTTTGATGTAGACTTGTTTTGGCCATGTTCTACTCCCGGTTCAGTCCTAGTCCAGTCCAGGTTTAGTTTCGGCTTTACTCCCAATTTCCACGTAATGCGCGTTCCTGCGATGTTCCCAATCTCCAGCACCGTACCCCGAACCATCTGCTGGAGGTTAGCCCGTGTTGGAGCTCTAATGGTATGGGAGCTGTGTCCGTGCAGGTTCGCAGTTAGAGGAATCCGTCTCAGGTTTCCCCTCCTGCGTCAGAGCGAGGGGCAGAGGCGTAGAGGGGCAGCCCGGACCACCCGCCTCACTGCGCCACCCCACCACCTCTGCGGAGAAAGGGAACGCCAAAGAGGAGCTTCAGGAGGTTCTCCCAAAACCAGAATGCGTCAACGGATGGTGTGGAAGAGCATACCGCACTGATTGCTAAAAGACCGCCTGTGTAAATGATAGATTTGCTTGTCAGAATCAAAACATGTTCAAATATAACACTGGATGATGTTGTAAAGTTCCCCGTGAATATGAACTAAGCTTTGAAAATATGGAAGACGAATTTGGTCAAGACTGGTTAACCACAGAGTCTGGCTTTGATGTCTCGAGTCTCGGAGTACAGTAGAGCAAATATATATTAAAACATACAGTTATTTGTAAAAAATATTTGTGACTGCAGATCCGTAACATACTTGTTTCTAAGGATATGTCATTGCTCTGCTTGGAATGTGCCACAGTATGACATTACACAGCTCTCTACCTTCTATTTAGGTTTTATTGCTCAGCAATATAGAGAAAAACAGGCATTCTGACTGTGAGCGGGGTTGTCTCTCCACAGATTTGACCTGTAACTTGACCTGGTTTGGTTTCCATGAAGATGGAAAGATTTAAAACCATACTGTGAAATATTCCAAACAAAGCAATAGCATCTTCATGGAGAAAATGCACTTTAAAGACTTAAGCCAAATGAAAAGAGGAAGTATCTAACATCTAACTTGTTTTCTCTCACAAACTCTTGGGCACTAAGATATTCCCATACAAAAATTAAGAACTGCTCTATTCATATGGTGAAGTGAAAGTGGGTGGACTGCACGCACGCAACACTCAGGGAGGAAACACAAAATGGTAAGTAATTTACAAAAAAGAAAAAGTCAGGTACTATTTCAACATTATATTGCCTTTCAGGAAAGCACCCTTGCAGGGTTTAACACGGAGAACAATGTAAAAACAGTAGGTTAATAAGATCCTTCACACCTAAATCTCTCTCAGTTGGGGATCATAAACCATCAGAGCCAAGTTCAAAGAGGAGCCATAGGAGCCGGGTTTCCTCTAGTCCACCAAGAGGGATTAACACCTCCACGAGGCAACGCACTCTCACTCACAACAGACCACTGAGACGCAGGACTGCCGCTACTGGTCTGTGTTTTATAAAGACCACATATTTTACAAGTTTATAGATGTTTTTAGCGATAATCATTATTGTCACCATTCAAATATTGTGGGACCAGCGCCCATGTGAACCAAAATGAACATGGCGACGCTGACAGACGTACTTCAGCCTATTTTAGCATCAATACAGTGTGACAAAACAAGCAGAACGTAAGAGCTTTGTGCGTTTGTAGACAGGGAAACAAACAATCTAACAAAAGTTATGTTTCAAAATGAACATGGCGACGCTGACAGACGGAAACAATCTAACAAAAGTTATGTTCAGACAAATCAGATTCTACATGATGTTCTGCCTTTTCCAATTGTTTTCAAGGAGATCATCCCAGATTGATAACGTGTAGAACTCAATCTGACATGATTTATGAGTTATAAATCTCCAGCACACGCCGATATTTTTGATATTTTGTCCAACCAGCTGCCAAAGAATATGCCTAAAGCTTTATTTGATCACTTTACTACAAAGGAGGACAACGCACAAAACGTGACTGCACATGATTACTCTTACAGGTTTGAAGTAAATTTAAATGACATACTTTGGGAATAATAATCAGTGCCATACAGCTCTGGAAAAAAATAAGCGACCCCTGCAATATTACCAGTTTCTCTGATTTTACTACTTATAAGGTATGTGTAACTACTGTGTAACATTTCTCCCAAATTCCAAATAAAAATATTGTCATTTAGAGCATTTATTTGCAGAAAATGACAAATGGTTAAAAGCTGAAGCTTGTGTTGGAATTCAACAGATGCTGGCATGGTACGGCTGTCACACATGTACAGATGCTAATTTCAGAAAAGAAAATGCAGTGGTCTCTTATTTTTTTCCAGAGTTGTATATCGGCAGAACTTCAGCCATCGGTTTCTGCGGATTCTAAGCGATCATTATGAGCAAAACCTGTAGCGGTCGATCTCTAGTAATGGCACATGTTTTATTTGACCCAACTGATGTGATTATTTTGCCAACTACACAAATCTGCAAGCTAGCTACCCGGCAGGGGTGTGCTGCACTGTACTGTAGCCATATCATGTTCCCATAGCGACCACCACCTTGTCTCTTTATTATTCCAGGGGAGCCTCAGACGGGAGAGGCCAGAGCGGCGTTCTAGTGTCCACCTGTCCGCACTGACGTTTGGACAAGTGCTGGGGTCTGGGGGGCACTTCCTCTGGCTCTGCTCTGGTTCTGCTCCTGTCTGCACCTCCCAAACTCACCGGAGACCAGCTGAGGCAACAGGAAAACCCAGCCCGATCGCTCCCTCGGCCCCTGGAACTACGAATTTGTGAAAGTAAGCACTGAGATTAGGATCTGATTTGCGATTTATGTTTTGATAGTATAGGAGTGTGTTCAAGTAGGGCCGCAAATAACGATTCATTCTAATTCTATGGAAAACTTAACAACTAGGGATGTAACGATATCCAAATACAATACGATATTTTCACGAAATGCGTCTCACAATACGATCTTTATTGCAATATTTTGTGGAGGTTAACAAAACTGTGAAGATGCTACCTTTTCGGTCATATTTCTGCCCAATAATTAAGATTTAAAAGCGCTAAATAACAGTTAATTCATCATGTAGATTGGACTGAGACAGAGCAAAGGATCATGGTCTACGTAGTTCTCTGTTTTTAGCTGTTGCTGTGCCCTAACAATGAAATTAAGCCATACTTTTAACTACATAAAAGTTGAAATATGGCGACTGAAGGCTTCTAAAAATCAGAAAATGCTTGTTCTTTTTTGACATTTTGAACTAATAACGCTTTTCTTTTTTGCTAATGCTTGCTTAATGTCTTTTTGCATGTGTTATAGAGTCTGCATATTCTAGTCATGAATAGTTGATTTGTTTTTGGAGCTCTGGTTCAAAGTGCACATTTTAACCCACTCCAGGCGCATTAATATTTGAAAGAAAACTGAAATCTGAACTGCTAAACTAATCCAAGAATCCCATGCATTTCGGATTGTGATTTTAGCAGTCTGAAATACGGGGTTAGCAACGTATTTATCATATTTAGACAGAATAATTTGTTGTTTGCACAGGAAATTATGCTAGGTAAAAAATTACACTCCTTGTGAATTATGTGATTCTTCAAATTGCAATTGAGATTTGGGATTAGATAGTAGGATTGTGTTCATAGTGCAAATGTATTTTAAAGCTATTCAGGAGCACTAACACTTGAGACAAGACGGAAATCTGAACTGCTAAACTAATCCAAGAATCTCATACATTTCAAGTTTGTAGAGGTCAAAACGACTTTCTCGAGCAGCCAGTCCATTCTACATTCTGTCCCAATCCAGAAGGGACTGGAACTGGACCACAAAGTGTCCTAACTTGGGACAATCCAATCACAACTGCTAATTTGTGGCACGTGTCTCTCAAATATAGAAGACATCTCCTCTCCAAAATGCTCGAAACATTCAGAACAGAATATATGAGTTTAGAGCTTCAGATGTTGATACTGCAAAGGTCTGCGCTGTTTCTTAGTCCACACAGTTATTTTGTTCCACTTTTCTCTGTAAAATGTTGTGGTTCTGGCTGGACAGGTAACTAAACTACATGGTTAGCAGGTATTTTATATTGTATTAAGACAGGATAATTTCTTCTTTACAAAGGAATTTATGCTAGCTAAATAAATATATTGTGCGAGTATACCAATTCTGATTTTTGTTCGATATATACCGCTAACTGAATAAAATGAAAAAGAAAATGCACTCCAAAGCTCTTGTAGAGGTGGAAATTCAAGGAGCAGCCGTTAACTTTTTGTTATTTTAGCTTGCGTTTCTTCTTCTGCGTTCTTCAGGTCATTTGTCGAATATTGTGGAAAGCTGTCCAACTTGAGCTTACAATTTACCAACCGTGGGCGATAAAACCTTCTAAGCAGCCTCCACACCCTGCTCTTTCTCCGCATTCACTTGTGTTTATCCTGTGAAGGTGACGCGTGGAGATGGCTCGGTTGCTGGAGTCCGCCGTTGGAGCACATGTGTCCAATCAGGGCGTGTTTACAGTGCATCCTGTCTGAGAGCACACATGACCCAAATCACTTCCATACCGCCGCCACCACATGAATGGAGCCCGGCGCTAGTTCAGACCACATAAGACCCGGCCCGGTCCCTGGTCCCGCCCCCGTCCCAGATCCCAGCTGTGGGGTCTGCGAATCGGGCTGCCCACATCCAAGACCCCAGGACATCTGCGGAGGAGACGTGCGGTGACGTGGAAGGAGATAGGTCTGTTGAGCTGAAGTACGGCAGTGTAAATCCTCAGTGAAATGATGTTGCTTTCCACTAATGTTGTTCCAATACCATTTTTTTCTGATTCAATATTTGGCCTTAGTGTACTTGCCGAAGAGTTTGATACTGCATAAGTCAAGAAGTAGACAAATGCTATTCAATTTTGTTACAGTACAAGAACAAAAAATAATCTACTAAAAGAAAAATCCACAAGGCTAATGAGATTTTGAGAAGTAATGTGTTACAGGTGAGTTACAGGTGTGTTGTGGAACTGCAGGAGGAATGCTCCACGGTACTGAGTTCAATGTTCAATGTTGTTCAATGGTGTTTTTATTGCTCAAAAATACCTTGAAAATCATGCATTCTTGCTGTAAGCAGGGTTGCCATTCCTCTGATCTGACCTATGACTTGGCCTGATGGTGTCATCTACTTGTCTCCATGGAGATATTAGTAGATTATTAGTTTAATGTCATACTGCGAGACATTCTAAGCAATGCAGGTGACAGAGTTGTGATTTAAGCACTTTTAATTTTCTACTTTATCACTTTCTACTACAGAGCATGGACAAAAATAGCAGTGAGGCCTGTAAAAAGACTAAGCCCCGACCGATATATCAGATAGCTGATATTATCTTGCCGATATGGGCAGATGGTCCACATGGACATGTTATACCTCGTTGTAAAACTTAGACTCTTTATATTGTGACAATTTAACCCAATTTACAGACAGATAAATGTCCTTATGTGGGGCCACATCACTATTTATGTGTGACACCGTGCAGCCCCTGAACACACGTCAAGTCATGTGCTCTTGTTTACATGGTGATAGGAGCCTGTGTGAGCGATAAGTGCTGCAAATGAGTCGGTAGCAGTAGTTTGTACTTTGTTGAAAGTGTAAAATGTCATGCAAAATGCCATTAGGCCAAACTACTGTCTTTAAATATGACTGTAAAGAGGCAGAATAACAAGAGGCAGAATAACAATAAATGTTGCCTAAATAAACCCGGTTTAAAATCCAATAGAGCCAAACCTAAGTTTCATAATCAATTCAAGATTTACAGTGAATTTTTACATCACTAAATACAGTATATTGGCTTTTAGATCAGCTATCACTACATCCAATACTCCCATGCTGGCCTCCCAGTTGGATTCAAGTAAGTGTTTAGTGAATTCACTGGTTTCATCTACCCAAGTTCAATTGACATGTGGATTAGCAGATGGACACAAATGGTCCATCAAAACAAATATGACTGCTCATGAGGGATAATGAACCAGCCAGCAGTGCACTAAAGTCTGAGGTGAAAATAATGTCATTTTGTTCGTAAATGACAAATGACCAATGAGCTCTTTGGATGTGTCGCTGAAAAGTGATTGGAGGCTCTGACTCAGTTTTCCAGAGACTCAGAGGAGGAACTGATGACCAGACTGAGAGATATTCTGTAGAAAATATACAGGAGGAACAAGTCTGGCTACCAGGAATTGACTGAAAAGAAAACACTGTGGATTTCAGCAGCGTCAATGAGGCACTAAACTCTGTTAATGTGATGTGAGAGAAGTTTGATTATGTTCTAAATGCTACATGACCAATAAGATTCTTCGTTTTACATGTGCCTAAAATAAGCAAATCTGATTGGATGGCTTGTGTCTAACCTGAGATGTAGACTAAGAGGTGACCAGACTGGGAGATCTTCTGTAGAAAAGCCGGCCTGGATCTCAGGCCAGTTCCATATCACAAGAAAGCAACTTTATAAAAATACTTAGCATTAACATTTATATTATAATGACAATAAAAGTTGTTGTGGTTATTCTATCCGGCTGGCTAAAATGGTTTGTTTAATCAGTTTATATACAGTTTATATAGGTGAGTTATCATGGAAACAGAATACTTTAAAGCTGCACTAGTGTATGTAACTTATTGGTTGAAGGTCTGTCAATCTGTTCCAATAGTTAGGTCACTGCTCTGCCTGGAATGTTCCACAGTATAACATTTAACAGCTCTGCTTTATATTTATTCAATTACAGGTGGTTTTATAGCTCAAAAACACCCAAAAAAAACACTCATTCTGACTGGGAGTGGGGTCGCCTCTCCACAGATCTGTGACTTGGTCTAGTTTGGTCTCTGTGAAAATAGAAATTCCAGGTGAAGAAATAACATCTCCATGTAGTAAATAATTTGACAGAAGTTACCCAATGCACCTTTTAAGCTGAAGATGTTGCAGTATGTTTAAAAGTCACCAACATTTCCACAGAACTAGAAAAGAGAAGTCAGATTTCTTGATATGCAAACCACCCCAAGCGAAAACATGTTTTTTTAAGTGTGATAAACAGCCAAATGAAAACATATTTGAGTCTTTTTTGGCTAAAAATTACAAATTGTGGGTTTAATTGAAAAAGTCAATATATGAACATTACTACTACTTTATTTGAATATTTGTCGTTGTGTTGTGGGGAATGTGGTGTCTGATAGAAGTGTGAGTCATGAGGATAGGTGGGAATGTGAACACAGAGGTCCAGGGAATCCCACTGAGAGAGGCTTCAGCACCGGCCACAGCCAAAGAATGCAGACGAGCAAAGCAGCTGCTACTAGACACACATACACACACACACACACACACACACACACACACACATACATACCTACACACATACACACACACACACATACATACCTACACACACACACACATACATACCCACACACACACACACACACACACACACACACACACACACACACACACACACACACACACACACACACACACACACACACACACACAGAGGTACCACACTGCAGGCTGACTATACAAGAATGTCTTAGTTTCATGGAATATATGAGAATGCACCAAAAAGGAGAAAACATTTACCTAAACACACCAGCTCAATGTTTGGCTACACAGAATTTTTAAACTTTAACTATAATATTTAAGACTTCACTAAAAATATCAATCATTTTCTTCCAATTTGGCTATATAAAATATAGGTTTCAAATTGTACTTATTGAGCCAAAATTCCTCTAATGTACACAGAACGTATTATTAAACAAATAAAAATGTAAGACAACACCTTAATTATGTTGAAATTATGTTTAAAATATTGGAAAAATGTGTTTCTTGCGTGTATATTATGCTGAATTTTTGGATAGCATTCTCATAGTCAATATGGAACTCTCCGAAATAGAACTGTAACATATTTTTCAACTTTTCTTCACAAATTGTTACTTGATTTGTGTAAAACCGTCATTTATATTATAAACACATTTTTTTTCCGAAAGTGGCAACTATTTGCTGACTCTTTTGAAACATCATTTATACTTACATACATTGATTTCTGCCTAAAAATGTACATAGACGGCTTTAAGCATTTTGTTTCAGCAAGCAAGTATTACTTTTACCCAGTGGCCCTTATATTTGCCCTTAAAGCCTGTAGCCCACTGTACCTCCACTGAGTCACACATATACTTTTACATTGCAGCTTTACACTCCACTAAAATAGGATCCAGATATAGTCCATCAGGCCGTCACCACTCACGTCCTATCTGGGGGAGAATAGCACCTCAGTGTGAGAACAAAGGTTATGGAGATAGCAACACAAAGCTAATGTAGTGCTAACTGCTGACCCCATTGTCCAGCTCATTAGCCTGTGTATCATTGTAAAGCAGAGGCTAATCACAACACAACAGAAAGGAGCTCACTGAAGCTTTGAGCCCCATGAAAGAGGACTGCCCTTCACAATACGTCTGCATAGTCCGATATAATGGTTTTATTTAAAACCGCTGTACATGATTTTTACTGTTTAATACGGTAATAAAGAGGTAAACTAGTTCATTGGAAACAGTTTGCAGTGGTCCAAAGTCATTCCTCACTTACCTTCTGCATTTCAAACGTTCTAATTATTCAGTGACGAGTTTATAACCTTTTCACAACATTCACATATGTAATGATATGTACTGTGTTGACCAATGGGAGGTGTCGTTGCTGTGAAGTTGTCGGCACCTCCTAGCTGTACATCACACATATAGCAGATTTTTTTCATTTGTATCAAAATGTCAACACAATGACAACAAAACTCCTACACGTAACACTGATTAAGGTAATAAAACTGGAGAATGGAATGGAAAGATGTGAGTCTGGTCACCGGTGAATCTCCCTGTTTTTAAATGGCCTTGATTGACAGGTGGATTAGCCAATCAGGGGCACACATGGTGTGACCGTATTGGAAAAATAAAGGAAAAAAATCACGAGGCCTGAAAAACATGGCGGATTTCTGTAGAAACAATGAGCAAAGCATTAAATTCTGTTCTGAGGAGAAATGTGGTTTAATTTGTAAATGGTATGTGACCAGTTTCACAGGCATCACTGAAAAAAAAAAGTGATTGGACAAAGGGCGTTGGAACCAGACTGATATTGATCTGTATAAAAAATACAGAGACCTCATTCTGGATTTCCAGGCAGGCAGGGTTGTACTGGTTGTGAGGTAAATGGGAATTTGATTGTCAAAATGACGTCTTTAAAATAAGCAATTAAAGACTGCTCAAACATGCATGAATCACTCCAAATACAACTTCAGAGGGTAAATGAGAAGGGGAAACAACTATAACGTGGTTAAAAGCTCTGAAATGTCAATTCTGCAGAACAGGTCTGCTTTAAAGTATACAGAAATATTCTAAATATAAGCTCAAAAAACTGACAGAGCTGGAAAATCCGGAATAAAACCATCAGAAAAATGACAAACATAGTCTTATTTTAGGTATAGTAATTTATCCAGTGAAATCTTTCTTCTCATAAAAATCAAAGCTCTTACATTAATTTCCTCTTTCCAGCGGTGCATATAATTAAAACTATGATGTGTTCCACTTTGAACATATATGCAGTCCATTCATAGGCGGTTCATGTCAAAGAGTGGAGGTGCCAGACTGTTATAAAGTGACCATGTTCCACTATAAATGTTAGCACAATGTGGAGTGTGTCGGGAACAGCACTAACCACAGTCTGTGCACTGGAGCCAGACCTATCTGCTGTCAATATCATCAGGCTACAGCTGCAGACTACAGACCAGAACACCGCCAGGGGGGAGGCAGGAATTATTTGGCTTAAAGGTCCTAGGGTTGTCAAAAGTACCGAAAATCAAATACTAAATGTATGCATGTATCGATACTAAAAGATTAGATTCACAGAACAGAAATGAAAATATCTTTATAGCTTTGGAATAGTCCTGATATCCTGGTTGGACATATAAATCGATGTAGTAAGACTATTTATAAGCCCTAGATGGCTCAGAAAGTCTCATAATGTTTGAATTTTTATATACAAAGTTGTTCTGTAGTAACTTTTGGATCAGCGAATTAAAATCGGTTCAATCATATTTTATTTTTGTTTGGAAGAAATAAATGCTGTTTTCAGTCTTGTCACTGGTATTGGTTGATATCGAGTATTAACAGATACTTACAGCTATAGTATCGGAATCAGTATCGGAACTGAAAAAGCTGGATTGGTGCTGGGACATGTTCTGAAATGCATGGGTTTCTTGTATTAGCAGTTTAGGTGTTTCTGGACATGCTTAAAACCTGATTTTAAAACCTAAATTTCACAATTGTTGGAAAATTTTTGCATTTTTCTCCTAAATAAATCTTTTCAAGTGTAATTTATAATCTAAAATAAAAACTAAAATGGCTCAAGTTAAATAGAAGACAAAAATGTAGCCTTCCACATTTGCACAGTCCTTGAACCTCAAACATAACATTAGCACATGTCTGATGGATTTTAATAATAATAATGTCTGATTATTGCCACATTATCACCACAATCCAACATGTTTTCTTTTTTATTCTTTTTATGATCACCAATGCCAACCAAGATGCCATCAGAAGAACAGTCTGAAAACCACCACCTGCTGCAGCTGATCATCCCAACTTCATATCTGGCTAAAACTCTGAAGACGGCGTGAAGACAAACAAGAAATGATGAAAACGTCGCTTCCGAGTTCAAAGCGGCACTATTCGGTTTGGACGAGTGTTTGTTGTCACTCGGCAACAAGGAGAAGTGTGGTCGGCTGGGTCCTTCGTTTTGCTATTTTTCACAGCGGACTCGCATTCTTAGCATTCCTTCTGGAGACCACGGCACTCCATCTTAAAGTCAAGTCCACCACTCAGAGAGCCATTCACAAAAAGTCGGTAAGAAAGTAGGAAGTTAAAGGTTCACTGCGTAACTTTTCTGGAGGAAGGTCTGCCATTTGCTTGTCTCCATTGGTTCTTTTGAAAATCCTACACAATATGGAGTTAAAAGTTATCTATCTTCATGGAGATAGCAGGCTATGCCAAAAGGCCAAGTTACAGGTCAGATCTGTGGATAGGCAATCCCGCTCACAGTAAGAATGTTTTTTAAATCACTGGTTTAGGACACTGTACCTGATTTTTACTGTATTAAAACAGAACTAGTTTTGCGGTGGTCCAAAGTCACTTACCTTACGCATTCAGAGCGTCCTAATGATTCACCATGATGAATTTATACACATTTTTTGCAACTTCCAGAGACCGGAATAGAGTTTTGGTGTCACGGTAATGATAACTATCACGCAACAAGTGCACGGCCTGTTTATCGTAAAATTAAAACGCTTTTTAATTAGATGCAGACAACACGGAGTACACTTATTTTGACCTCAAGAGCTGCTTATGCAATGTATCTGTACTGGGGCGAGAAACTGAGCCAGGCTGAAAATGCAGGACTTGGCAGTGTTCTAATCTGTTATTAGTGAATACATACAACGTAATGGTGACCCAATAACAAACAATGGGGCACCTGTCAGTCAGTGTGTGCTTAAAATGAGGCACTGTGCATTTGTGGGCCAGTTCTGATAACAGAAAATATGCACTAGTTTAAGAGTTGAACATATTAAAGTAAATCAATACATGTGTTCACTGGAACATATTGTTTTGGAAAGTAGCTCTTATTTTTTAAATAAGTCAAAAAATTACTCCTGTTGCAAATTTAGATTTTCAGAATGCATTTTTAACTAAATCGAAGTAATATAATGACTGAAGACATGAAGTTAGGGAGAATTTATCAATCATGCGTATTAATAACAGAGGTGGGTAGTAAGTACTCTATATTTACTTGGGTAACGTTTAAGAAATTTTACTTTTATTTTTCGAGCAGCATAGTTTTCCCACTGCCTCAGTAATATTTTTGTTGAAGTAACAGTACTTTACAGTACTTTACAGTACTTTACTTGAGTAAATGTTTTAGTTATTTTTCCCACTATGAGTAAGTCTACTAAGACATAAGTTTTATATTGACAATATGAAATGATTTGAACATTTGGGTTTCTTGCAGCTCCTGCTGATATGATTTTGTTTGTCTTATTTTTCTGTCTGTCTTTTGATATGAAAATAATCATGAAAATACACCAAATTCTGTGCATTATTTAACGTTTTGTCCTTCAAAGTGTAAATAAGATGTTACTATCTCTAAAAGGTACTTTTCTTGCTTGAGTATCACTTTTCCCAAATCCTTTTTTTTTTTTTCTCTTTTTTGAGTAACTTCTTCAACTACTACATCAAAGTATACAATGTTACTCTTACTTGAGTACAAGTTGTAGCTGCTCTATCACCTCTGATTAATAATGGAAGTCCCAATTTGTTTATTACGTTTTTTCCCCATTTTGATGTAATAATACCTCTATCTTTCCATGTGTTTTAGGGTCCAATCATTAAGTATAGTCCACAGAAATATGAGGCTAATGATAAATAAAATAGTCAATATTATTTTAATAGTTACCCACTAACTATTAGTCAGTATTAAAGCGATTAATTATTACTGATATACTACTTTTGTGTCTGATGCCAGTCCAGGTCATTATAAAGGACACTGTATTGACACAATAATAATATTTCTCCCTGAATTAAAAAATATACATAAGCTAAAAACAGTCTATGGTATTGTAATAACACTTTAATAACGTCAACTTTAACTATTTAAATTAATGTCCTTCTTACACTAGAATAATATTCCTCCCTAAATGAAAAATAGGCTATGCATAAGTTATAGACAATGTCTGGGATTATAATAACACTTTTATTTCATCGATTTTGCATAGTTATATTATTCTTTTTAAAAATCCTTCTCTCTATATAAAAATATGCATTTATACACTTTTAATGACCTCATGATCATATAATTAATTTCATATTTATTGTGTAAAAATCTTGTTAGCCTTCGAAGCTATCTAGCCTCTATTATGAATCGCAGTAGCCATTTACTACAATCAAACGGTACGGACTATTTCCAAGAACAGCAATATTGCTTCTTCACTATTCAAATGTGCTATAAGCGCAAATAACAAAACTTATGAAACAAATGAATGCTAATAGTCCACAAATAAGACATACAAAGCAAAAAGATGCAAAGAAAATAACCGACAGACAACCAGCTTCTAGTCATTGAGCATTGGAGCCCTCCAGGAAATAGACGGCGCCTTTATAGCTCCGGTCTATGGGGAAATGCGAGGGGATTTAAAAAGCGAAGCGGCGGCATTAGCTACCTGTTAGTCGCAGCTTCACCGGGCCGTTCCGCCGGATCCCTTGGTTCGACATGTCCCCCTCCGGCACTGATCTTCACCGCAGGCCGCAGAAACGTCTCTCTAAACGCGAAAAATCACCGGGTTCAGGCAGATCTCCGTCAGATTTACACAATAATGGAGTCTGTGCATTGTGGCCCGGATGTGGAGTAGTAGTGGACTGCCATAACGCTCGCTGCTGCTCACAACAAATCCCGAAAATCAAAAAGAAAAACCAAAAGAAAAAACAGGACCAGACCACCGCTGCAACGTGCATTTACTGATAATGCGTGTGCCAAAGTTTAATGCATGAGATCTAGTTGTGGGAGAGTAAAAAAAGCGGTGGCGATCGGGGTGTGGGTTCACATCTTCGTGCGCTCCGGAGCTTGCGCCGTGCTTGGAGCGGGTCCTCCTCTGCTCTGTGGCCGTTGGAGGAGAGCGGAGCCGTGGATTGGAGTCTGGAGGCGGCCGCTGGGAGATCACCGCTGACGAAAGCACGGTTTGGGGGAGTGCAAGATTTTTTTTTTTTCGCAGCTAACATGTGGCACTGCAGTTTATACACAGACTAGGCGGAGAGACGGTGCAAGTGCAGAGCAGTGTGGAGTTAACTCAAAAAGCATGCATTTTGAGGTGATTATTTGAGACAATATGGGAATTTCACTCACATGCACTTATTGTACTAGGCCTATCCTTAAAGTAAAGATATTAAAGGTCCTGTAATACACAAAACGTGCTGTTGTGAGCTTTAAAGGGCTCATGTTACTCCATTTTCTGATCTGTATCCTCATTAAAAACATACCCAGAGTTGTGTTTTGTTTCATTCACACATATTTATCACAAAAACAGTGCATATTTAGGCTTAATTATTCTCTCAAATGGAAAACACTGTTCCAGCATGTGTTGTCATAATATGGTGGTACAGGAAGTGCTCCACCGTGTTTTTAAACTTTTTATTTTACACTTTCTCTTGAATGTAGGCAGAGTAATAGACCCTTTCAATCTTATGTCATCACAATGCTCAAAATTCTGGAATGAGGCAAATTTAGACAAAATGAAACTAATACCATATATTTACAATGATGAGCAGACCTAATGGTTTTATTACATTTTAACAAAAATAAGCAACAATT
>JACN01073898.1:0-11903 GCA_000787155.1 Scartelaos histophorus | reverse complement strand
GAATATGTTGAACTGATTGTATTATTGTAACAGAATTAATTGTACGGTTTCAAAATAAACCTTGTATTTGAAGCAGAATTGTTAATATAAGAAATACAATAAATATTAAGCATGTTCTGCTGATATTTCGACACAAGTAGTAGCTCAGTTGGTAGTGTCCGAGCCGCTGATCCAGCTCCCACAGATGAATGCTGTCGTTGTGTCCTTGGGCAAGACGTTTAACCCACCTCGCCCCTGGTGTGTGAATGAGGTGGCAAAGCAAATATAATTAAATTGTTAAAAATATACAAATTTATTAAGGTAGGTTGTAAGGGGAGATACTTTATTTTTGGTTTTTTGGTCAGTTTGGTCTCTTAGCATAAAGATTTCACGTGGACAAAGTAAAATTGTTGATAAAAATGCATCTCTCTATATTTTTAGTACCTAATAAGTCAACGAAAGTGGTAAATTTTGGCAGTTTTTACACAAAATCCCTTATTTTTATATATAAACATTGCATAACAAAAAAAAAAAGTCAACATTTCAAAATTATATCTCTAAATGTTCAAGATTTTTGCTTATTTTAATCAAGCTTTCGAAAACTGTACATGTTTCCTTGTTACTTGAACGAGTTAAGAGAAATAAATGCTGACAAAATTCAATCTTGTTTTACTATGAACTCTACCTGAATGGGGTGTTACATGAACAAATGCGGCAGGTTATACCCATAATCCCGCACACACTTACTCCACACTCCATTGTCCAAAAGCTGTGGACCGTGCAGACCATTAAACAAAATCCACACATAAACTTCTAATAAGGTCACCCGGATTCTGCAGTCTATTTCTATCAATGCATCCTACAGCTATGTCCAATGAGTATATTTTATTTATAAGCCCGGTCTTTATTGTAGCCCTCTATAGTGTAATGTTGTCTCGTATTTCCATGGGGAGCAGAATGTGGCCGTGCTCAGGCTGAATTAGAGATGTGGTGAGGGCCATAAACTGCAGCCGGGTCATTACCAGGTTAATGGACAAAAAGATATCCTATAATCTATTTATGATACATGGTTTTATTGTCTTGTACGGCTGTGGGGCTGCAGAGGGAGGGGACTGCGCTGCTGGATGAGTACTGTGCAGGGAAGTGTGGAAGTCCTGGTGAACTGCTTTATCGTAATCCTTTAAAATAATCCAAAATACTACGAATAAAGATAACATGATTCGTTGGGATGGGACGAGATGAGATGAGGTCTGAGATGCTACTTCAAGAAGACCTTTTGTGCTTGAGTCTACTCTATAGTTATAATCTATGACATCAGTGGATCGTTTTGTTATAATTTGAACATTTTAAATCGCAGTATTTGTCTAAACACGTCGGTATATGCGATGTGGCGTCTTGAAAATAAATAAGTGTATCATGAATCACTCCAAATGTAATTCTGAGTGGATAGATGAGAAAGGAACCAAGTGTAACGTGGTTAAAAACTGAAAAATAAATTTTGCATCACAGGTTTGCTTTAAAATAATTTCTCAAACATGACTTGTACGATTCAGTACAGTTTACAGTTTTGTCCTCACATTTTTTTAATTTTATTGAACGATTTTTTTGCCATTTAATAGGCTCACTGGATTTTTTTTCTCATGTGTGCACAGACTTATGGTGATTTTTTTTTTTTCTCTCAAAATCTCCAGATCTGGTTCAATCTCCAGTGATTTGTTTTGGGTTTCAGATTCCTGCTCATAGGAAAATATATACGCTGTTATTTGCTCTGGCAAAGGCATCGCTTCATTACTTGGAAACCCATGGATATGTTTACTGATACGTACTACTATAGATACTACTATACATTCTACTATACACTACATACTGCTATACAAACTATTTTACAGTACATACTACTATACATACTATTATACATACTACTACTGTATAGTAGTACGTATAATAGTATGTATACATACTATTATACATACTACTATACAGTACTTACTACTATACATACTACTTCACAGTACATACTACTATACAGTACATACTACTATACATAGGTACTATAATCAGATCTAGACATTGAAAAATAAAAACATGTTGATAGTTCTTTAAGTTGTAATTTTATATTAATTAGTTAATTAAATTAAATGGGTATGTATGTAAATGTACAGTAGCTCAGTTTGTGGAATGCTTATTTGTGGTCTGAAGGTTGGCAAAAATCAAGATAACCCTACAAAGTGTGACCCGTTTACTCTCCAAACATTAAGATAACTCTTCACTTTCATTGTTAAACAGGAAATTTGGTGTTACTTCTCTAAAAATGTTAAATTAACTCCAGAACAGATTGAGAAAATGTTCAAATCGATTCCGTGAGAGTCAATTTTAACACTCCACTTTTGGCTGTGTGTGTGAATGGATGAGTGGTTCCTTGATGTAAAGAGCTTTGAGTGCCGTGAAGATGGAAAAGTGCCGTATAAAAACGTCACCATTTGCCATTTACAACAAGTTTGTTAAACCCTAGTTATGTGGGATAATTTAAACACATAGTACAAAACGAGGTGTAAAAAATGTGATTCATAAAGCAGTGTTACACTATATTTTGTCAATATTTCCAACCTGCTGCAGTCTGTAAGTCTAAGTTCGGCCACATGCTACAGTCCCAGCCTCAGCCTCAGTGTAATTGTCAGAGTGAAACTGATCCAGCTCAGGTTTCCACCGACTCTGAGAGGACGGTGTGGGCAGACTGACCGAAAGGGAGAGTGGATGAGCAGACAGGAGCACCAGATAAGGGCCTGTAAGTACTCCTCTTTGTATTATACTCCTGAAGCTTGGTTCTGGCCGTGGTGATTTTGGCTCCGTCAGCGCTCGCTCTAATATTCTCGCTACGTTCTTTGGTTTTATGAGTTGAGTTTTGACAATGTTCCGTACGCTATGTCAAATGTCACTTCGTATTCAGAGGTAACCAGTTGGAAACTTCCTGAAATCCAGACATTTTGACTCCCCGAAGTCATTTCCAATATGATGATACCAGTACAATGATTTATAATAGACTGAGTATCGCAGTTTTTCACTTAAACATTGTTAAAATATTACACAAAGTTGACGTTTTAATGTTTTTACCTCATCAAATACTTTCCTGGAGTTTCATATTTGAGTAATCCCGTTAACAGCAACTTTTTTACACTTTGTTGAGGCAATTCCAGGGCTAATTATCCCCGTGATTCTAGCGAAGGTGCATGGAGTTTAATAACACATTGGAAACATGCGATAACAATTTCCGGTGGGCTCTTTTCGCAGTAGTAAAATCTCAGAAAAATTAGGAAATGTCCCAGTTTTCTTCATCTCCATGTCACTGTGGCGTTCCGTTATGTTCAACTAAATAACAGTTCCAATCATACCTCAGTTTTCATCATTTCCTCACTGACGCACAACTCCGAGCGCACTGGGTCCGTGCGATTAAAACTCAAGATGATTCCAAACAGCACATACGTAAGCAGTCTTTATTTTACCGCTGAGCACATTTACGTTAGTGGGTTTGATCACAGTCGTAGGCGAGCCCAGAATCGGGAACTACACCTGAAATCGTCGTCGAAAGTTTCCAAACGTCTTCCTGTTTTGCGTGAATAGAGCTCATCACCCGTTTAAGATTTTGCAGATACAGATTTTACACTTTTAAAGATATTTTTTGGTTACATTTCAGAACTTTAAACCCCGTACGAGACTCCTGTAGCCTTAAATCCTCTGATCCCTCGTTAGGTGTTCCAAAGGCTCCGGACGAAAGGTGATTGAGGCTTTTCAGTCGCCTTCGCTAACGTTCATTCAGCTGCATAACTTATGATACCGCACGCTGATGACATCGCTATCCAACGTTTGCGCTTCATGTTAGCAGACCGCGGCGCTTTCTGCTTTGTGCTTAAACAATAATCCGCCTATAGCACTCTGTTTTAGTGTTTGGTGTGGTCCCTGTGTGCTACTCCTTTTCAAAGCTTAATGCAGTTTTTTATTAAGGCTTAAACCAAAGTCGTCCAACCCAACTTAGCCTCTTCTTACGGCACCCGGCGGAGAAATGCGTCTTTAACATTGTCCACAAAGGAACACGCTGACTTCTAAACGGGCCAGTGCAGCAAATTAGGAGCGTTAATCTTACTACAGCCTAAGCTCGACTATCATCAACAAAGTGGGGATCAAGTCGTAGTATTACTTATGCATTCAGGGTAATTGAAGCTGGATTTACTACATGTATCATTAGCAGTCGCGGCGGGTGCTGTTTGCTAACGTGATATGCCTCTTGGTGCCCTTGGACCTGCTACTTTTCACTTCACTTGTTCAGCTGACCTTTGGTAACAAAATATTCAAGAAAACATGTTAACTTTGCAATAAATGTATAACTTTCATGTTAAATTATTATTAAAAATATATACGTGTATGCTAAAGTACTTTTAAGCAAGGAAAAAGAGTGGGAAAATCCTTCATAACGTCTTAAAAATGTGGAAAAACTGAAGTGGTTAGCAAAATTATCCTTTCTAGCATCCTAATTATTCACCATGATGAGTTTATAAGTGCTCTTTTTAACTTTCAGAGGCAGGAGTGTTGAGTTTTGCCGCCATCACACGGAAGCTAAAGCATTTTAATGTGCATTTCCTGATTATTTTTACTGAAATGCATGAAAAAATTCACTTAGAATAAGAAAATACATCACATCTTCTAATGGCGAGCCTAAAAAATAAAAAATAAAAACTGAGTATTAACTGGGTTCAGCCAATTGCGCTAAAGTGTGAAAGTGTTTAGTTACCTCTTCCAGTCAATATATTATTTTATTTAGTTTATTTATTTTGCTTTTATTTATGGAGGTCACATTGACGTTCAGAATTTCTTTATAGAGACCTGGCGAAGTAGCAGCCACTAAAATCAGTACAAAACGGTCAAATCACAAATTGTCACATTATAAAACCATTTGCGTCATTATTTTGACACAAAATTTTGGCTTTACTTGATTCATGATCTGGCTCAGAGAAAATTGGGACTGTAACTGGGACATTGGGACAACTAAACTGCATGAAGTTACATAGTGCGGCTTTAGATTTAGAAACGTAACCGTGGAGTTTGTTTGTTTGGACTTGATTCAAGGTGAAAACAGGAAATTGGTTTAACCGGGCTCGTCCTGGTTTATTCACATTTGAGTCTTTGTTTTGTACTGTTTGAGTTCTTGTTTGTCCTGGTCTAGTCCTGGTCTAGTCCTGGTCTAGTCCCGGTCTAGTCCTGGTCTAGTCCTGGTCTAGTCCTGGTCTAGTCCTGGTCTAGTCCTGGTCTAGTCTCAGTTTAGTTCTGCTTTTGTCCTGGTTTAGTCTTATTTTTGTCCTAATTTAATCCTAAAGTGCACTTCCTGATTATTTTAAGGAATTTTAAGGATTATAAATATAGAAATTATAGTTTGAAATTCTGGTACAATAAATAAATGCTGACGTAAACATAAACTATAATAAAGACACATGAATAATTTAATATTACAACAAACAAATTAAGAAAATTTAAGAAAAATTATAAATAAAAAATGTGAAAATCCTAAAAAATAAATATGAATTATTTTAGGCCTGCACAGTATTAGAATGACTCTGTTTTGATTTCAACTAAAGAAATCTTTTCTTTTTTACATACTCATACATTATTTAACCTCTAGCTATCTAAAGATTACTAAAATGCATTCAGATCTCAGTGTTTCTCTTATGCAAGAAAAACCCTCCTGAATTATGTATGACGTCCCTGGCATGTTTGATAAAGTTTTTTTATCCACACTTTTAAATCAAGTGGAGTGTGAAAAATGCATCTGACCTACATAAATAATGCTATGATCAAATTATGTAAAACGGCCAAAGACCAGACAGAAAAGAGATCTATATCCCTATTTACAATTTCAAAAGCAGCCATTACGTAACTGCAAAAGCTGGAGCAATACTGGCACAAATCATGTCCCAGTTTAGTGCTTTTAAATGAGAATTATAGTGTATTTGAATATATCTACGCCATATTGTTTACTTGGTATCTGCTGTAATATTTTAGGAACTGTTCAAGAAATGCTTTACTGTTTCTGTAGTTTTATTATTGTCTGGATTTGATTGGATTGATTCTTCACGGACACTAGCGCAGGAACATTTTTGGACATTTATTCAGGTACAAAAATTAAAGGAGGGTGAGCCAACTGTGTGTTAATGGAAGTAACTGTAATATGTGATATTAACTTAGCTGGCGGTGTTGTACGCTTGTCTCGGAGAGTTAAGTTCAATGCCAGAAAAGCTGCATTAAAATGTATCTAGTATTTTTTTTTTTTTTCAGTAAGGTTATTTATTTTTTATTTTTTGGTATTGTTACGATCCAGCTCGGCTAGGGTGAGGGAAGTATCAAAAAAGAACACCAAGATGGAAAATTGAATAAATAAGTAAGGTTTAATTAACAGGTGTGTAAAAGGGTTAACTTAACAAAACATGATAAAATATGCACAGAAACAAAACCAACTTAAGAAACAACACAACAATTAACTTAACAAAACATGTTTGTGCTCAAACGGGTCACGTGGGTTCCCAAAACGAGTGATTAACTAAGGGACACAAAAATAAACCAAAACCACGAATGTCCCAAAGAAAACCACAAACCCACAAGCAGAATCGAGTGACCAAATCAAAAGGCACAAAACAGAATTAACTAAACCAGAACCGCGTGTCTCAACACAAAGTCACAAACCAGCACACAAAGTGACAGACAAACACAGGAGACACAATGGCATACTGGCCACCAAGGCCAGCAGCCCCGAACAGGTGCTGGAGCTCTTCTTAAATAAGGGGGGGAGGCTGAAGGCGTGGCCAGGTGCAGAGGTGCTCCACCAATCAGGGACCAGGGCTCTGGCAGCAGGAACAAAATGGCCAGCAAAATACACAAAAATACAAACTGAAAGCCTGGGGCCGTAACAGTATACAAATTCATTGAACAACATGTATTCTTACTGTGAATGGGCTCGCCTGTCCATTAACCTGACCTGTAGCATGATAATTCCTTGAAGAACGTGTATTCTTACTGTTAATGGGCTTGCTTATCCATAGAACTGGCCTGTAACTTGTTGGTTTTGTAATTTGATTGTCTCCATGGGGATGAGTCATTTTAGCGCCATAATCCCTTGAACGACATGCATGCTTATTATGAGTGGACTCGCCTGTCCGCAGACCTGACTTGTAGCCTGTTGCGGCATTTGAATGTGTCAGTGGAGATGAATAATTTTAACGCCATAAATCCTTGAGCCTTAATGACACCAAAGGACAAGATTGCAGATACGAGCGTCCGAAATGAGGTGGCTCGGGCGTCTTTTCTGAAGAAGGAGGCCCCTGGGACGAAACGGGACACGCAGGAGGGACTATATGTCAAAGCTGGACCGGGAACGCCTTGGAGGAGCTGGAGGAAGTGTCTGGGGTGCAGGAAGTCTGGGAGCAACAACAGTCATCTCGGCGGGCTTCACAAAATTGTTAATTTAGCAAACAGAGATGTCAAAGAATGAAGCAAAATAAGAAAATACTGTAATTCAAAAATACAATGTCCAACAAGCAGGCAAATGGATAATTGTCCCAGCATCTCCTGTCCTTAGACCCTCCTTCTTCAGCAAGGAAAAACTTGGGGAAAAAAAAAACTCAGTGGGAAAAAAACAACCGAGAAACCTCAAGGAGAACCACAGTGAAGGAGAGATCCAATCATACACTGGACATTGCGCTTTATTCAGGCCTCCCACAATCCTCCCGCCATAGATCACAGTTAGCCCAAAATGCTCCTTACCGGTTCTAAAAAGAGCAACCATATTACACCCATCCTCGCCCAACTCCATTGGTTACCTGTTAAATATAGGATTGATTTTAAAATGTTATTACTTGTTTTTAAAGCTTTGAAGGGTCTGACCCCACAATACGTTACAGACCTCAAAGTTTACATCCGTCTGAGGGCTCCAGCTCCAGCTCGTGAGGCCCCGAACAAGCCTTAAAACCAGAAGGACCAGGCCCAAACTCTGGAGCACTCTGCCTCCCCATGTCCGAACATCCCAACAGTCGAGTGTTTTAAGTCTCGTCTTAAGACCCACTTTTATTCTTTCTTTTATTACCATGTGAGCTTTAGCTTCTGTGTCTTTTTCTTATTTTGTTATCTAATGTATTGCTTGTATTTCTACTCTTTGTTTTGCTCTTATTTTACTTCCCTGGTCTATTGTTTTGAGGCTAGTATGACTAAACCTGAGCGCTTATTTTATCATTGTTCTGTGACTGTTGGTTTTTGAAAAAGTGGATTGGATTGGATCATGTGTTGTGGTTGCATAATTTGACTGTCTTTACAGAGAGAAATCATTTTAACGCTATAATTCCTTGAACAACGTGCATTCTTACTGTGAGTGCGCTCGCCTCTCCACAGATCTGTCCTATAACCTGTGGCGGTTGCTTAATTCGATCCTCTCTACACATATTTATCTGTTTCTTACCATATTTCACTTTCTAAATGAACGAGACACATACGCATCTGTATTCACTGCATTATTTAACTCTTGTTCCCAACAGAATAGTTTTGTTTTTATATTTCAAATCAAAGATAAAACACACATTGTGATTTCAACTTGAAGCGCAAGTGTCCGACCTTGGTTCAGACCTGACTTGATTCCGTGCGAGCTCCAATTTGCGCCGCCATTATTTCCTTGTACTTTCTTCAAAGGGACACGTACTCCGAGCCCTATGGACGTTATAATGCACAAAAAAGGAACGCTGTGTAATATTCATGAAAATCCGATTTTCCACTTAACCCAAGACTAAAGAAAAAACGGCTTCCCGAGTCGTCCGGCCCGTCCCCTGTGCATCCCCTTCGAAACTGCTCCCAAAAAACTCCCAAATAAACGGAAAAGATCAAGTAGAACGCCTCGCTTAGACTTTTTCCATAATTCATCCTTATCTGCCAGTATTCCACTTGAAATAAAAACATAAAACGACTTCCACAGACAGACGATTCAATATTTTATCTTTTTTTTCAGATAAATCAATCATCAAGCCCAAAGTGAAAAATTATAATCTTTTTTTGTGGAGTTAAAAATGGCTCATATCGTACGGCGGGGCTGGTTTTCAAGGTCTACTTTGAAGACGCCGAGTTTCTTTTTCGCTCTTGTTGAAATATGGATGGTATTTCCAGTGTCCTTATCCTGTCACACATACTCCAAATGTTATGGGCATATCTTGAGGTGGGATTTTTCCGAGCTGGCAGAGTGGTTAGTGACGCGCTTTATGGAGGCGGTGTTGGGTTCAATCCCCGGGCAGGTTTGCGTAAAGGGATTTTTCATGTCGTCACTCTTATTGTATGTATACAGTGATTTTGCTAAAGTGGCGCTATGGAACTTTTCAGGTGCAAGATCTACGGCCTGCTTGTCTCCATGACGATATTAATATAGTATTGGTTTGACTGCGATGTTCAACAATATGGCGTTCTTTTGGATGCACAGTTCAATTCAAGAACAAAAAACGATAAAATGGAAAAACGGTTTATTTCATTGTTCCATTTTAGAAAAAACAAATTTCGACTTCTAATACTCTTCGACCTCTTCCAATTTTAATTTAAAGTTTATTTCAAATCACTCAAATCAATACAGTCTCGGTTTCTGTTTTAACTTGTATATTTTAATCTCCTTTAAGTTTGTTTGCGTCGTAAGTTATGCTTCTTGTATCGCCAGGAGAATCTCGCTGCTCCTTCTTGTTTCTTGTCGTGGAATTCAACATTTACTTTCTAAAATGCAAATAAAACGTGTTGTTACAAAAGAAGACGACATGTTTGTCCGATGATTTTTAACCAAAGTCCTTCTAGCAGCAGAACTTTGAAGGCAAATAAACCAGAGAGAATAAAATATTAAAATATCAAAATGAAAATAGCACTGAGACTGTTTTTTGATTTATGTTATCTGAAATAAACTTAAAATTAAAAATAGGAATAAAATAAATCAAGGAAAACGTTTTGTTCTTCAGATTCAAAAGAACTAATCGTGCACAGACTGTTCACCAATCCAATACTGATATCGGATATCCGCTTCCAAAAAAAGGTTCAGTCGATATCCTGGTTTGACATATAAAAATAACGTAATAAGACTATTTTATGGTCATAGTCGGACCAGAAAGTCTCCATAATGTTTGAACTGAGCAATAACTTGTGGATTAATAACAGCTACATGACACATTTTAGGTCAGTTTTGTCTTTATTTTATTTTCTGTTCAGTCTTCTCACTTGTATCGGTTGATATCGGGTATCGGCAGGTGACCAGACATCTCTATTTACCCAGAACAGTCCCAGTTTTGAGCCTTGTGTCCTCTGTCCCAGTCCCAGCAGATTTATCCAAACCCAGTGATTTGTCCCAGTTTTATACAAGACGTGTCCCAGGTGTCACTAATTTGGACCAATCTGATCCTGCCGACAGTAAAAAGAAGCATTAACTTGTCATTAATTTAAGTAAAATACAGAAAAGCTGCTTAAAAAATGACCAAAATGGAAAGAAAATGCAACTGTACTGATTCAAATGTCATTATAAATGCTCCAAATGCAGAACAATTTCCTTAATTTTGCACTTGATTCACAATTTAATTTTTTACCAACCACCCCAAACCGGAAATCTGGACACCCTACCTTGGATCCTTAATATTGGAATGGGAAACGGCGTATCGAAGCATTCAAACCTCGACGTAGAAACGCATTTGACGGACCTTTTATCGTAAAAGTTGGTTATCATTGTCAGTTTTAACCAATGTAAAGTAACTAACGCACTCAACTTCTCCACCTCTAGGAAGCTTATCTTTAAAAAAAAAGCGTTTTATTTGAGAAGTTAATCAAGCGATGATTCCAGACGGAGCTCGGAGGCGTTGGAGATAGCTGAACCCGCCCGGCTGATCCGCTGTCTCATTCCCCTGAGAGCTTTAAGCCTATTAGCAAATACAGAAGCACGCATAGAAAACAAGACATGGGAGCTTTATCTGCCCTAATCCAGAGGTGCGAAGTTTAAGAATTCACCCCGTCTTAAGGTATGAACGTCCCAACTGCGTAACCACGTATCTGCTTCGTGAATCCCCCGGGTTACGTGTCCGTTTTAATTATAACGGCGCTCGGTAATGGTGCGTTCGCTCTTCGGGATTGGTCGTATCTCCGGCAGAGGAGATAGGAGGGGGGAGGAATTAGGACGGAGCAGCGGGGAGCAGGGATACAGCCGGAAAAATGGACGGAGCCGAGCGGAAAGAGAGATTCCGCGAGTTATATTTTTAGAGTCTTTGAGAGCCGACTGAGTCATTCTTTTCAATTTCAAATCGCGCCATCCGAAAGCACTCGGCGTCTTTGTCGGAGCCGGGTTTGTTTTCAGAGCGGAGTATTGTTGAGCGAAAGTGAATTGCGGATTGTAAATGGAAATGCAGTACGATACCACGCGAGATATTACAACTGCATTCAGAGCTGGGATTTATAGTTGTGTGCGGATACATAATAAGTATCGATGTGTCAATTCAGAAAGTATTGATTCTCGTGCAAAATAGCAATGACATTTTCTCCAAGAACTGAACTTTTCCATTTATTTTTTTTAATTATTTGTTTTTTTTTATTGTATTTATTTTTTGTTTGTCACTATTTTTAAATGTTACTTTAATACAAAATACATTGGTAATGGTATAAGATTAATACTGCAATACTTTACTTTGTATCTGAAAGCAGTATTGGTAGTAGTAGTGGGAGTACTAGTAATGGCAGAATTAGAATAAGTAGTGGCAGTATTAAAAGTAGTAGCATTAAAAGTAGAAGTAGTAGTGACAGTATTGGAAGAAGTAATATTAGAAGGAGTAGTAATAGTAGTAGCACTTGCAGTAGTAGTAGTAGGAGGTGTAGTAGCAGGAGTAGCTGTAGTAGTA
>KN502105.1:6003-22820 GCA_000787155.1 Scartelaos histophorus | reverse complement strand
TTGAAGTAGACTTAAAAGTGCATGTGTAACTTTTCTCGTGAAGAGTCCATCATGTCTTTGGAGGCAGCGGGTTATATTTCAAATCCGTTTTAGAGGAAAAAACCCACTCACAGTAAGAATATAAGTAACCAATAAAAACCCATATTATTGAGTAAATGCAAGATGGATGCGTTTAAAGCCATACTGGGACATTCCAGACCAAGCAACAACCTCCACCAGAAAAGTTACACAGTGCACCTTTAACTAGAGTCATAAGAACAAAATAAGCAGTTTGTGTTTACTTAAATTCATCGTCACACAGCTAAGTTACACCAACACCAATTTGCAAAAGCACAAGTGGAACAGCCCCCCTGAGTTTTTTAAGTTTACTTGCAGAAGCTGCTAAAATGCTGAGAGTATGCAATGCTGACAAAAACAGAAAGCCTTTAACAACATTATTTTTATTTATTTTCTTTTTTTCCGTCAAGGCTCAGCTACAAAATGTGGAGAAAATGTGTTTATATAACCTTGACCATGAAAACAAAACACAAAAAAATTGGTTTTGTGTCCTTTTGGTTTCAGGGTCCCTGCTTTGAATGTATTGTATTTAGACTTATTTTTTATTTATTTTTGTTGCTTCTCTCTCTGTCGCAACAATATTTTTTTGTTTTGCAACATCAAATTGGCAATTTCAGCTTTCACTTACATATATTCTCATTGCCTTCTGCATTTCCCAAAACCACCTCGATATGATCTCTCCATTCAAGCTAAATGTTCAGCTGTCACATCTAGTTAGTCGAGTTTAGACATGAAAAAATGAAAGATTTAGGATATTAATTAAGCAGTTACTATGCTGTTTCAGTCTGTGTTCGTGCTTTAGTAAAAATAATAATGATGCAGTTAATACACGGTGTCGCCAAGCACCTTTATGCCAGAGTATGAATATTTATTTCAAATGAGAAAAACAAACAGAAAACAGTTTGCCTCAAATGAGCAGTGGTACAAAGATCGTAAGTTACTTTTATGACTCCAGGAAACCCCGTATAGACCCTGGTGTTTTATATACCCTGACTTTGTTTATCTCATCATTGTCTCCTTCCTCTGCTTCACTCCTCACTCCGCCTCTGTGTTGCTTATGACAGATGGATATAGATGAGGAGACAGCCAGAGGCCCAGGGGGCGCTGATGTCAGGCCCAGGCCCAGCAGTCCCACATCACTTCAGCCTCAGCCTTCAGTCAGGAGAAAGTTTCTGATATGATCAAAATCTGTGAGACAACTCCAAAAATGTAATAAAATCTAGCAAGATATATGTACTGTATGTGTGTTAGTATGTAGGTGTGGTTTAAGTCACATATCAGAATGACATGTGCCAGTCTGACATATTTACTTTAGTTGTTACTTGAGTGACTTTTTAATAAAATAATAGTTTTGGAGTAATTTTCAGACAGAACATTTTTAGTCCCAAAAGTTTTGGCTACTCTGGTGCAGGGCGAGTTGGACAATATTAAATTATTTAAACATTTGTGTTGCTTACTTTTCAAAATGTTGCTATTTTCTGTGCATTATTTCATGTTTTTCCTTCTAATTACATTAACTTCAAATTACAAACCACTGTAAATTCTAAATACTTTTTACTTGAGTATTTTTTTTGTTCCTCACCCTGTTATTTAACTTTATTTTGAAGTAACAGTACTTTTACTCTAGTACTTGCGACCCACCTCTAGACACAGTACTTTACTTGAGTATGTGCCTTAGAAGGCAGAGATGATGTAGTCCGTACTCTTTTCATTCAGTCAATTTATAAAGATGACTTTTCTTAATGCACAAAACACAGACTTCACAAAACCTATTTGTAAACTTAATTTTTGCTTGTGGAGGAAATAGCAGCTTTTGTTTTTTTTATTCAAAAGAAAAGTGACTCTTGTGCTCCGTCTAAAGGCTGCTAATGATCCCCAGTGTGATGCAAATGACTCATTCATGTCTGCTGCTTCCCTTCTCCAGGAATAGACCGGGAGGGAAAGCTCCACCACAGCCATGTTTGGATGGAGCCTCTGCTCTGCATTAGTACTGATCAGGTTCATTTGCACATACTATCTGTAATCCTCTCCTGCTATAGTAAATTCAATTAAAAGTATCTCACTGAAGCCTGCAAACTTGTGTTCAAATGAAATTAGCAAATCTATGTTCCACTCTTGACAGATTTGAATATGTTCTGCAGTGTGCAGGGAGTGAGAAGTGAATGCCCACGTCAAGACTGCATCATCAGAATCTGTTTGCACTGACATCAAACTTCATCATGTCTTCACAGATTATAATCTCATCATGTGAATACTGATTTTTTCCTAGTTCTCTCTTTCAGAGTGACACATGAACATGGCTAAGCCAAGTGCCTTTCCTCTCAGTCACAAACAGCAATTTAAAGTGACACATCATACTGATGACGTTAATATGAATTCTTAAAATTTTACTTTTGTCATAAAATAACTATATTCATTCATTTTGGTCCTAGTCAAATTAAAGCCATCCAACATTAGCAGACTGCTCACACTGAAGGGTTAAACTGCAGGGAGCATAATTGTCTACACAAATCTGACTAAGAGTCTGCGTACACGGACAGCCTGATATATGGAGATGCCAGAGAAGGCCCAGCACTTCCCGCTGTAAAATGAAAAATATAGGTCTTGTCATAGGGCAGTTCTGCGGGGTTAGGCTGATTTACAGTGCCCAGTGCACAGCCCACTGCTATAATAGCTAGGCAGTAGCTTTATAGAGCAGTTGTAACCATGAGCCGCCTCCAGCTAGCGCAGGGCCCGAGTATATCTTCTGCCATGCGCTATTAATGCTGAATTAACTTTTACAGAGCTTTACAGTTCCCCGCTGGGCTGTGCACTGCAGAGCGAGAGGCACTGTGCAATCAGCTGATTTAACTCGTCAGCAAGACATCAGATGAAAATGCCACGACATGAAAAAGACTGAAACATACAACATAATGGACAGGACTAATGCAGCTTTGCCCTACACTCGACTGAGATAAATGCCACAAAGTATAACACCAACTGTGTGAAGAGAGAAAATTCAGCTCTCAAAGATTAAAATGAATTTAACAACATCGTTATTGTTGTAACACATTATTGACTATGTTTTAATCATTTGGGTAATATGGCTCATGCTCTTTCATAACATTTTATAGCAATTTCAGTGCATCTTGGTCCTTTTGATCACATTTTCACATAGGGATAGGATTTTTTGTCCTTATACGGAAAACTCACCTTCAGAGCTGATTTCAGTCTGACATTATATATTCACTACATTATTTATTAAGTCTCAATTTCACCCAAAATGTCATTTTCTCCTTACAATTCTCTTGCCTCCAAACATACATATATTCACTCTAAATAATTAAAGACACATTGCAGAAAAATCCCAATGACATTTGCTGCATAGAAAACCGCACAGGCCATGCACAGACTGTGTATATTGTAAATAAAGAAAGAGTGATGTTGAAATGTCAAGGTCGAGCACAGGCTGTGTGGGACAGTAGCTGGAGGATCCAGAGCAGTGAGGACGCCTGTCTGTGAGTAGCCGCCTCTGGGGGTGGGGGAGGGGTGGATGGTGCCTCGCTGTAACTGGAGCACTGTGTGGTCGCTCTCTCTAACTCACTGTTTAGATATGAGTTCGTACACAGAGAGGGCCTCTCGCTCCTGTCTGCATACCAACCGTGCCAAGATGGATGCTCTCTGCTGCACAGGTGTAATAGGATCATGCTCCTCGCCTGCTGGTGGTGGCCCATTGATCGCTATTCCCTTGAGGTCTAATATTTAAGAAGAGGACAGCTGGAAGAGAGTGCCCTCTTATTGATTTAGTCCTCAAAGTGATCAGCACTAATCTGCCCTGAAACATGATGGACTAGCTCAAATACTTCACAAGCTTTCATCTCCAGAAGCTGCTGTGAAGTGCTGCATCCCTAAATAAGACAGACGCAGAGCCAATAAATCCATTTTCCATTGAGGGGACTGTATATTGATTCTTGAGTTAATGCTTAAGGACTGATATTGGCATGTTTGCACTGAAAAATGATGAGCTAATGCAAGAGCTGTAATAAACTGGAAGAAACTGGACAATCTGTTTGGATCTCTACAGCCGGCACCACTAAATGCAAGAGTCCTAATATTTGTAGAAAATTTAAATATCCTAGAGAAACTAAAACCAGCTGATTCTTAAAGAGCCCATAATATTTGATTTTTTGACCTATGCTATAATGTTTCACAGATTTAACACACAAACCCTGTATATTTAGGCTGAAGGATCACAAGAATCACATTTATATAATATAGGACTTTAAATTTAACCTTGAACTTATGTAAAATACATACTACATGAAGTTATTATTATTTTATTATCTATTTTACTCTCTACCCTGTTAATTAAAAAGTGGAACCCTTGCAAATTATTCTCACCCTTATTAAAAAATATTATTTGGATTTAATTCGAATATACATTATTTATATTGGAATACTTTGTTAAAATGAAAAACACATAATTGCAGTTTTTCTGGATGTTGTTTTTTTCCGTTTAAATGGTATCCGATTGAAAACCCCGAGGACTGTGCTGCCTGGAGCATTGTTAGAGCAAACAGTTCAGCAGCATCATTATCATTCAGACAAACAAACTCAAACTCATTTTGAAAAATGTACTGAAGGTGCTGTGGTTGCAGCTGGATTAGAAAAAATGCTGAAGATTGTTTGGATATGTTTATAATGCTATTTTATATGTATTGATGAGCCCCATATTTGTGGCTAGTGTAAAATAGTTACTCCATATTTTAGTTCATATATTCAAGTATTAATATATTTATGTGGGCCAAACACCCTGAGGAGAGCATTTGTTTACAATACATCTGTGCATATATAAAGCCTTGTTGTCAGTAGTGATACTATGCAAAAGACTGGGTACTAATGGATATACATTTGTAAATGCTTTGAGGAAAAATGCTCTAATGTGTTTCTGAGGCAGATACTGGATGTGACCAGAAGCTAAAATAATATTCCTCAATAGCCTCTCATATCTCTGAGCCCCACTGTCTCACGCTAAATTTCACGCTTTTTAAATATGCTCTTTGACCATGTGCAAGATGTGCCCAAGGCTCCCAAAAAGCAGAAATATTACAAGCATAATGAAGAGTAAAAAAACGCAGCGTAAGAATTTTACAAGTGCTTATACACGCTGGATTAAGATGATGAATTCTTCTGCCAGGGTATCCTCAATAATATGAAGCATCAAGGATGGGCGCTGATGGAGGGAAATGCCATATTTAAGACTGGTGCACTCGTCAAATGTACTGAGTCACAGACCTCAGCGAAGCAGGGTTCTGTTCTTATTATCTGCTCTCTGCAAATGTATCAGGACATTGACATGGTCAGAAAAATCAAATAACTAGAATGATCAGATAAACACTCTTTTAATTATTATTTTCCTTTCCAAAACCTGCAAAGTTGTAAACAATTCACCTGACCTTTCAGTAATCTGATCTGTAGAAATCAGATAATGATCTGATTTTTGGAGTGTATGCAAACATAGCCAAGACAAAATAATGCAATAATTTAGTAACTCTAAAGTACCAAACTAAAAGCCCTGGTGCAGCAGGCACAGGCTCAAACACCATCTAACCAATCACCAAACTGAAAACAGAACTCAAACCCATGGACCTGCTGCTTCTGCAACATGCATTCATTTCTTCAGACTCATTCTATGGCGTGTCCTTATACTATAAATGAAAACATTTCATGATAGATTTGTCTTGCTCCACAGATGGATTCTGCACTACTTTGAACGGCGTCCTAGTGTTTGAGTCTGATGGCACTGGCAGTGGTCACTTTGAAGTCACCCCGTCCACTCAGTGTGGCGTTCTCAGCAGCAAATACATCAGTGTAATCCTCGGCCGGCCTCTGAAAGCCTTTGAAACAGCGTTAAACCGTCAGCTACAGTGAAAATGCATGAGCAGCATTCTGATCACAGTTAAACATAGACGGCAGCTTTCAAGAACAAATCAGGAATATTCGCCCTCATAAATCAGCGACAAGGAGAAGTTTGCCGCTGCGCACCAACTTTGAATACTAAATAATTTTTCTTGTCTACTCATCTCAAAGTTCATTTTCTTGCCGTGTGCGCTCGTCAAGCAATTTCCCCCTGTGATGTATAATTGAACAATTTATGTATGAGTGACTTACACTGTGTCAGACTTACAAATCCAATTTCCACAGAATAATAAGTATGAGCTTTCATTTGCTGAAAGAGATCAACCAAATCTGCAGCACTGATGCAGGTCTCTGAGAGGCATGCGCCTCATTTGCCCAATAATCTGAATATGCTTTGTCTGGAATGTTCCAAAGTGCATTCATTGCATTCACTCAAAATACCTTGAAAAACATAATTTCCTATCGTCCTATGACCTTTACCTTGCTTGTTGAAAAGTTGCATTGTGCACTTTTCAAGAAATGTCCTAAAATAAATTGCTTTTTGTAGCAACTGCTTTATGAAATTTCTGTTAATATATTCCCTGGAAGCTGGCAGTGAAAGCAGTGAATGAGCAGATGACTGATTTATTGGTTTTAAGATGGTAAAGGAACAGCAGCTGTAACACACAAAACACAGGCTTTACAAATCATGACCTAAAGTGGTTGATAATAATTTACCTCTGAGTAGCATTTAATTAAAATTATGTCACAAACTGAAGTTGTATTATAATTGGATAAAAACCTAAGTCAAAATGTCTCCTAACAGATAACTCGCTCATGTTACAGTCCAGATGGATACAGAGCCCATTGCTAACGTGCAGCTGAAACCTCTCACAGCTTCTAATGTGATATTGGCTGCCATCTTTGGATAATTAGCACGACATGAATAGATGAACTGTGTAATCATCAAAGAATGGTTCTGTATCACACACACACACACATGCACGCACACACACACACACACACACACACACACACATTAGGATCAACAGCTCTTACACCAACTTCCCACACATTATTGGGGAAAGTAAAATACATCACATGGCTACACTAATACATCATTGTGGTCCGACCTATGAAACATTCAGCCATAGCTCTTGTGGTTAAAATGCATGAGCGTGAAACCTCAGTACTGCACCACTGACTTACACAAAATATATTAGACAAAAGTACTGAGGTAACAAATAACACAGCAGCCAACTGTTACAACCCAACACATACCAACCAGGCCCGGCATATAGAAAAGAGCTCGCTTCAGTTATTATAGACAATGATTATGATTTTATCTCAACAAACAGCCGCTACGTTTTAGTATACATGAAACACCACTAGACTGGAAATAAATGAAATCCACTCTGTCACGATTCAAGAGTTTAACATTGTTCATAGCAGACAGTGGAGAAAGGAGGTGTGAGAATGCGATGCATAGTAATTGTGGATTCAGCTTGTTGCTGTAAATGTCTGGATTAGTGAAATCACAGTAGCAGCTCTGAGCCTGGAGTGTGGCTGTGGGCTGCCAAAGGAAAGGTTCACAGCATCATGTACGATCAGCACAAGCCTCCTACATGTTGTTTTAACAAGAATTCACAGAAATCTATTTATTTCTGTATCTCATCACAAACACTGCAAAGAGATGTTACTACAAACAGAATGAAAATGCAATTAATAACAAATATTAGGCTTGTTCTGGGTAGTTATGCATTAATATTATGTTAGTTGTTATTTGAATTATTTTACATTTTCTACATTGTGCACTGCAATTGATTTGATTTGATGTATATATTTGTAGTAAAAATTCACAGTAGCAAGTTAATGACGAGGGAACACTCTTATAACATGGTTAAACATTGATTTTACATAATATATCTCCTTTAAGAGAAACCAGTATACAGAATAACAACTACTACATAATTTAATGTGTTTATGTTTATGTATTAAATATGGAACAGTGCACGTTAATCAACATGTGTTAGTACAGCATGTAAATATGTCAGAGTTAGCCGTGCAGACTAATTTTCATCCGTACTTCCTCTGGCAGGTTGAGGTTTTTTGCAGATTTTGCAGTCTCCTCTGCTCGGTGCTCGAGTATTTGTTTTTAAATTCATTTACATTTTGTATGAAGTCTTTTAATGGCGGTGGAGCAAGACCATGGAGGGTTTTATAGACCAGAATGATCTGAATAATGGTCTGAATAAATCATAATGTTTTCCCAATTTAGAAAATTATATTTGCTAAATTTTTTACAGTGATGATAGGAGTTTGATTTTTGATCTAATGTTTTCCGAGTCTGTTTGCAGAGCATTTCTATAGGCAACAGTTTGCTCTTGTTTGTCTGGCTCCAGCTTGTCAGACAGTCGTTTATATGAGACAGAATGGTGGCATTTAGATACAGCCTCTGTAGTTAAGTTTCTTCTAAAATTTTAGTTTCTCACATTTTTGATATGCGTTTTAAATGATAATTGAGATCCATTGTGACACTTGAATATTTGTATTTGTGTACCACTTGTAGGACTTGCCCATCTACAATAACTTATTATCTCTCTCTCTATATATTTGCAGATTTGAGTAAAACAAACACACAGCTTTAGTGACACTGAGATGTAAACATGAGTTTAACCAATCACAGACTGTCACTGTGGATGGCAGGTTCTCTGCAGCCTGATGCTTGGTTTTTGCATTGACATACACTTTGGTGTCATCATCGTAGATTCATATGAGGCTGTAGAGGCACATCAGGCAGATCATTCATAAATAGACTAAATAATAGAGGGCCGAGGGTGGAGCCCTGTGGAACAACTACATATTTAGACAGTACAGCAGCGATTTTGCTTTCTGTTTTTTAAATATGATTCCACTCACTGTAAGACTTTTGGTGAAAAGTTCAGTTTTGATCATTTGGCAATCAAGATATCTGCAATAATATCAAAAGCTTTTCTAAGATCAAAGTAGGTAATACATCAGGTAATGCATCTCTTTAGTAGTCTACTGGAAACTAATAAGTGATATTTTTGATGAATGCGAGGTCATTCTGGTCAGACATTAACAAGTATTTCAATATTTAAAACTCTAGGATTTGGTGAGAACAATAAAGCTTTAATGATTTCGCACTGCAGAGTTAAAACGATTGTCTAATGTGTTTGAACTCAATGTGACATCAGTAAAATGCCCTTGAATGTCTGTCTGCATAACTACAAGTATATTAAAAATGTAATATAGCTCACATAGAGATATATATACAGGTTTGTTCTTGTGCAGAGTAATAATCAGATGTCTGGATGCTGCACTGCGGGTTCACCACAAAATCTGACATCTGGTGTTTGACATTTGTGTCTTTTTAAAGTTTGCTACAAACATAATACTGCCAGAGAGGAGATGAACGACTAAACAATACATGCCCCTGGAGACGTGATGAGAACAATGTGTGTTCTGCATTTGCAACACTATAGTGTCCTGAATACAAGACTCAGGTCAATAGCAACACTAAAAGTGCACAGACAGTTTCATTCAGTCATAAATGACATCAGTATTTGGAGAAGTTCAAGAAGAATGTGAGCTGAAATCTTCGTGATTTGTGGTGGTAATATAAACATGTTTCTTGTGGTAAAGGGGAAGACCACAAAGCTGTTTTAATACCTAATATTAGGGATGCAATTAAATCAAAACAATTTGAGTTGGTGTAATAAACTAATTGCAAAAGCTGCAGTTATCCAGATGATAGAATGTCCTCTGCAAAGAACAAAATATCCTTTTCACAGAACAATCTTGTACCTCCAGGCACACCAGTAGGCATCCAGACTAGTTTTCACTCTTCTCCCAAATGTCAGTGCTCCTGAAGTTGTTTACAATGTGCACAAATAGAATCCTTCTTTTTAAGCATATTTAATTGCAATACTTCAGCTCAAGCTTGAGACAAAATGTAAGACTTTTTAAACCCTCCTTTAAATGTATGTAAAGTTTGACCTGACTTTTTGCAGGATCCCTATTTACTGATCATTTTGAACTATACCTGTAACTTCCCTCTCACTAGTGGATGGACCCCGAGCACCGCCTTGCCCTGCTGTTAAATCCCACTCGAATGAACTTGAATGGGCCGCTGCTGTCACTTAGTTAAAACAGGGGCACCACCAGAGAATGAAGCCTTTCTAATGGGCCTGTGTGTAGTGGAGTCGCCCTGCAGTGAACACAGAGAGGTAAAGTGATGAAAGCAGGAGAAATGGAAGCTTGCCTCAGAGGGAAGACCTCAATTCTATTACACAGCCCAAATTTAAAATGTAGCTCTTTTACTGCCTCTTCCCGTTGTCTAGAGTATCCTTCTCCACACTGCACACAAAACCAAAGACTGATGCAATGTGCAACCTGCGAAGTTCAGCCAGCTTCAGCTAATAGATGAAACTGCAGATGTCTACGCGCTCAGATGTTCAGAGACGGTTAATTGGGACCACTTTGGAATAACTACACCTTAATCAGCCTTAATACAGCATTACCAATAAATAGATTCAATAATAGATTAATAATAAACATGCAAAGCCTGAATAAACTATTAGTTCATTATGAATTAAGCCTTTGTTCATGCTTTAAGGATATTCTAGGTCTTATATTATGCAAAACTGACTCTTGTGCGTTTTAAGGTATATTATGGTATCTCGATCTCCTCAAAAACATTCCTATTTTAGTCTCAAAGAAGCTCAAAATGCTCTGTTCCACCTTGTGATGTCATGAAGTGGCACTTTTGACGATTGGAAAAACCAGGACTGAAATGATCTAAATGATTTTTGAAGGTGTTAGGTGGAGTTTAAAAACACAAGAAGTGCTTTTCTGTCTTAACACACGACATTACAAGGTGAAAGAGAGTGTTTCCTGTTTGAGAGAATAGCACAGCCTAAATTTGCAGGATTTTTGTGCTAAACATGTGAGAATGAAACAAAAAAACAACTAAAACAACTCCAGATGTGTTTGATGATGAAACAACACACAGGAATATGACCCCTTTAAAATGCAGTTATTATATTGTTACATTTGTTTGTTAATTTAGTCAATTAACCGGATAGAAAAGTGACATAAAATGCAGTAGATCTAATTATTCTATCTATGAAAACATATTGATGATTAAAATGTTGGTACACTGCACAATGACATCATGCCTGATATTTGTTTCTAATAGGTGATTCTTTCCAGTGCACCCACTCCCGTTTCTGTTACAATGGAAAAACTCCCTCCACTATTTCCAAAAAATAAGAAACTGGGTGATTTGAGGGCATGAAAGAATTGTGACACAGCCTCGTGCACCTTATTGTCCTCATCCACAAACAGAAGTCATAAACTCACATTTGTATGCAATCGCTCAAACTAACCGCTCTGTTTTATGCGCTTTCTCCGACACACATTTTCCTCCCCTCCACTGCACCTGTGATAAAGACATTTGGCCCATCTGAATACAAACAAGGCTTCCCCCAATTTGCATCTTAAGTCCAATGAGCAGAAAATAAATCTCGTCGAACAATATCTGCGCTGCATAAATTCCTGCTTCATTTTTTTTTTTTTTACCGCTTCACAGAAGATTTGGGCACTCCCGCACATCCCCATACCTCCTCTATTGACATTGACCAGTCTTTGATTGTCTTTCCTTTCATCAGCTCCGCTCTCACCCGGCTGCCTTTATGTATTTTAATGAGTAGACAATGGGCAAATACACGCTGTGTCCTGGCTCCCCCAACCACGCCGCGCAAACTTGTCAGTGTAATTGGATCTTTATTTTTGCAGAAAATATGTGGGGAGTTTGGAGTAATTATGTAGTGAACCTGGGTAAAAGTCTTCAGCGTGAGGGGTGAGAGGAGTCACCGAAATATGCAAGAGAACTCAACATCTGCAAGTCAGAACAACTAAATATGGCATTTTGATGGACTTCTTTTACATACTGCTTGTATTAAATGACTCAAGTTGAAATGCTTAACAAATATAGCTGTCTTGACTCGAAAATTGACGATTCAAATCATCTAGTTTATCCTGGCATCGTGTCTTCGGGCTATACACCTCCTCCTTCTTGGTTTGGAAAGGCCAATGTTACAGAATAGCAATTGTGTTTGTTAGTATGGGCACAGCAGTATAACTTCCTATACCTGTGTGTGGAGAGAGAGAGACGCTCGATAATCATGTAAAGCATTATATAAAATCCAGGCTTATGTTGTGTTGATACAGGATCAACACAAAAAACACTATCAAAACTATTTTTTGTGTTGATACTATGGGGAATTAGCGTCAAAATCTTTTTCGTAGCAGCAAAATCAAATCTATTATGGAATTTCAGAATTGCAATAACACTATCCATGCATACACAATGGTCTAAAACAATAAGAACAAAATATATGATAAAAAGATGCATACTTAACACCTCTACATGTGCTAGAATTCATCATTAAAGCCTCATTAACTACCACCCACAGCAGATTGAAAGCCGGCGTTGCCTCATATAACACAACATTTCATCATCTTACAAGTGAATGGTCAGCTCTTATGATGGTGCCTTTTGTGGTTTCAAACCTGAACAGACAGAATGTACCAGAGTCAGAGGCGTCCCCTGCTGTCCCGCGAGTGGGCGAACCCTGGTACACAAGGGAGGAGCTTTCCCACATAAGCAAATGTTCCTCCTGTCTCTAGAATACTACTGAATACTACTCCGGTCCCTTGATCACACTCTGCATTCAACCGCATCACAAAGTCACTTCTTATGGAAAAATCTCTATGCTGCTCTCTATTCTGTTTGTGTCTCGCATGGAGAGCAGTTATGTCTGACCTTGCTCGGTGCACTGTTGCAGTCTGATGGCAAACGCAGTCCTCACCATCACCAAGGTGATTTGGGCAGCCTGTGGAAAGAGAATGCGGGATAGTGTGAAAGAGCCATGTGACCGTACAATTAAGATCCGTTTGTTCACTGTAACAAAGGACAGAACACCACCACAGTGCAACAAGTGTGCAGAAAGGAGCTAAACCTGCAACCATTAAACATGCACTATGCCACTTTTCTGCTACCCGCTTCACTCCATGGACATGTGAGGCCTGAATGTTCCACAGTATCACGTTAATCTCATATTATACAAAATTGATTCTCGTAGCTTTAATGTTAGAATGCTATTACCTCATTAAAAGCACACCTGGATTTCTGTTTCGTTCCATTCCCACATGCTTGAGTAACCTTTTATTATTAGTCTGCCTACATCTCCAAAGCTGAAAATGCCTTGTTCCACCCTGTGATCTTACAAAGCTGTAGTTTTCAAGGTAACAGCTGCCTTTTACCTTTAGTTCAGCAGAGACGGGCAATTCCAGGGCTGAAATTATCCAAATGATTCGAGTGAAGGTGTATGGAGTCTGAAAGCAGAGTGAAGCACTACTACATGACATCACAAGGTGGAACAGGATGTTTTCTATGTAGGGTTTATGATTTAAACTGTAAAAGGTAAATGTAAATGTAAAATGTAAATGTAAATGTAACAAAACACGAATCCAGGTATGTTTTTTTATGAGGAAAGAACATTATAATATAGATAAGATATTGCACAAAGTTAGCACAGTGAACTTTTAAATACAGTATATTATTATTAATAAATACTACAAGTCTATTCTATTGTATTTGGATGAGTAGAATGGGATGTGGATGTCATATTTCATACATTTTGCATTTGCTCCATGTTGCTTTACAATAATAGCATTTAGATTACACTATTTCAGCATCTATGCTAGGCAGAATTACCTTATTACCAAAGCATAAAAGCTCAGTCCATTAGCCATCCAAGCCTAAAAGCATGTTCTTAAGATGAAGACTCTTAAAAGCCATTTACTGTGAGCGTATAGTTTTATCTCTCTTAACTAATCCAATTATGTAAATGTATGTATCAGTGTTTCATTTTGATTATTTTGGGCTATAAAACTGGAACTCCTGCAGCTCTTTTCCCCCTCTCCTGGCAGCGTCTCCCAACCATCTACCTTTGTCACTCCGTCTGTGTTTCCTGTCATTTTTGAGATATTCTGCCGGTGACACATTCCGCATCAGCACCACGGACAGCTCTGTGTGCGAGTATGGCAACTTGAGCTCTATTTTTGGCAGTAGATTCAGAAAAGATACTGCACTATTTCTACCCATCACTTTAGCGCTGAAACTATTTAACTCTTCTGCAATTCATTCTAATCTCCCCTATCAACACCTAAGCGAGCAAAACATCTCGGTGTCCTCTAAAAACCTCAACAGATGAATCATCCCCATTCATTCTAATTATATTTCAGTTGCAAAACCGACTCGCTACCTTTGTTCATATTACATCCTTAGCACCTTTCTCTGTTTTGTTCCTGAAGAAAATACTAAATTTATCCCATTACGTTCATGTGCGTGCGTGACTGTGTTTCTCAAAAGAGCATTCAGATGTACAAATGGACTCCTTATGTCAATATTGATCAGTGACCACTGGGACAAGGGCTCAGCAAATCATTTTCACATTGGATTTTTGACGACCAAAGTTTACAGTAGAATGGAAATTAAAATAAATGTTTGAAATGTCTGATCATTTTGCTGTTGTTTGCTCTAGGGGACCATTTTATTCTTCATCCTTATCATTTCAATAGGGCAAATGGTGATGTCAGTATTTTTAAGGAGCGTTTAAGTCAATATAAATGCTCTCATGAATATAAGAGAGGGGGGAAAAACAGCAGCACCGCATTTCCCCTATAGCTGTCTATACATTTGAATGCCCCTCTCCTGCGATGTCACTTCCGCTTCAGCACCATGGACAGCGCCGTCACTGCTCTTTTCATATTGGGCTGGCACACGGCTGCTCGTGGCGGGGAGCTAAACTTTTGGCAGTAGACCCACGGAAGCGCGATCGCCTTGTATATACACAGAGCGTGCTGGGCATCACTAGCCCAATGCAAAGCGCGGCACGTCGCTGCGACTGAATCCTCCGCGGCGAAGAAGACGACAGAAGGGGAGAGGCACGGAGCGAGGCAGCCTGCATGAAATGAATATGCACAGAGACGATTCCAACGCACAGCGCTTACCGAGGGACAACGCGTAATAAAAGCATAACACAAGGCGAAGTGCGCTAGAGGTGAAGGAGGACCGCTGCGAGGGGGGACGCGAAGGGACTCGACCTGCATGTAAGAGCCACACTGGAGGCAAGAGATGCAGCCAGCGAGCAAGCTCCTCACTCTCGTTTTCCTCATCTTCGTGGGCACAGAACTCACCCAAGTAGGTCCTTCTTTATTTCACGCCGTGTCATTGAAGCTCCGGTGACAGCTTTAATTGGCTGTATATCCGGTGTAAGATTATGTTGTTACCTCGCCTAAAGAGCCCTCTTAACCAGATTACCAGGCGGGATTACATGATGGGAATACGTAGTGCTGAACGGGCGAGAAGAGACCCGCGCAGCCCCGGCGTGTGTTACCGCCGAGCTAAAGACAATATACTGTCACTCCAAATATGTTCATCCAGCCTATGCATCTTCAAAACACCTCATACTTAAAGACTTTTTTATTTGGCACACCACCCATAATAAGTAGGCTGATAAAGTCCAAACAGTAAGATATGTCCAAAACAATAATTATACTAAATGCAAAATTGAACAGGACAATAACGACTTCCTGTTACTAAAGCTTGAGTAGCAAAGACTGTTGCATTAAGCTGCTGGCTGTGTAAACCCCCACCACAAGCCCAGGGGAGCGAGGACTAGATGTATTTATTGCTATAGGGCCTGCTGCTGTATAGGCTTCAGGAGTTTGATGATTTAATTGACCTTGCTTGAGCAAACAGTCATATTTCTCTTGTTGCACGCTGTTCCCTGAGAATCCAATAGTCGCTGGTAATTGGGAACTGAGAAAATCAAACGTGCCACCAAGGTTTCTATCAATCAATTAATGTGTGTTCTCGTTGCGTCCGGGCGCACACTGCAGACACATTATACAATAGAAGTAAACAGTGCATGTCCTGTATGTGTGTTAGAGCATTACTTTGACAGAAATACAATCGGCATTGATTTCCAGTAATTTATGGCTGTGTATGTGTATAGAGCATTCATTCAGATAGCAACAAATTCACGTGGCATTCTCTCCAGTTCTTGTATGTCTCGGCAGCACTGTACTGCTGCAGCACTCATAATATGAACCGAACAGAGCCAAGTGCACAGAAATGCTGACACAATCCAACAATGAGGCTATTTGCCACTGATTGATGTGAGGCATCATTCAGAGCGCAGGGGGAAGGAGCAGGACATGTTTGGCTCGAGAGTGGCTGTGGCCCTCGTATGACAGTGGGTTTGGGTGTCAGCGCGGGTCAGGGTCCTCCCATACGCTGACATTGTGCACATCTGACAGCCTCTCAGTGTGTGTCATGGACTTGAAGGTAAGTCGATATTAGTCCTGAGCTTCCCTGTTCACTTCTATACAAACTGGAAAGCCTCAGCGTAGTATAACACTGAAGCTAAACGGACTCTAAAAACTGAATGAGTGACATGTGTGTATGATGCAGTCCTTAATCTGATTTAATATGAGATGTGCACCTTTTTAAAAAAATGTATTCCTCAGTTTAGCCTTCATCTTGTTTAAACCTGATTTATTCTATGCTTTCATTTGATTTGCACCTACTCATAATTAATCATGGTTTCGTGGTAACACTGTAGGCGTTTACCGTGACTTACAATGATTTATAAAAGGCACTAACTCACAATACCTGTCATTTTTCTAGGGGAAGTTTGGCACTGTTGCTTTGTCTGAAAATTTGGCCTTAAACTACAGGTCAAACTACAGGTCAGATCTGTCTAAAGACAAGCCGCTCGGAGCAGGAA
>KN502103.1:0-13042 GCA_000787155.1 Scartelaos histophorus | reverse complement strand
TGTCTTGAATTATTATTATTTAGGGTTTGGATTAGGGACGGGACGAGATCTCCTGCCACAAGATCTCGTGCACACATGCTGAAAATGATCTTTCCCGTGTTTTTTCGATCGGATTGGATAAAAAGTAAAAACAGAACACAGTGCTACAGCAAAAATATGAAGTGAAGTCAAATAAAAAACGGTGAGAATCTCGTTTTGTCTCGTTCTCGTAGGTCCAGTCTCTTCTTCTAGAAAATGTATCTCGTCCCACCTCTATTATTAATGTCATTTCTTAAACATAAAGACAAAAATAGTAAAAGTTCTTCCTCCAAACCCAATCTCCATCTTCTCCCTCTATGTAACAGGGCGTGTCAGGGATCATCCTCAACCTCCAACCTGATCTTCATCACGTCCGAGACCTGATTTGCCCTTCTCGTTTGCTCGGATATTTCTGTTCTGAGTATTTCTGAACGGCGTGAGGAGTTCTGGGAAAAGCACAGGGTCCATTTGAGAGCGCACAGGTGGAGCTTTGTGGAGAGATTTCTTCACTTTCCACATCGGGACGGGTCCGATCATAGGGCTCCCTGTCTGAGGCCGCGGGGTGAGGCCGACGACGAGGAGCTGACACGGGGAGGGTGAGGCTTAAGTCAACATGGAGCTTTTGATTTGTGGCAGTTCGTTTTTGTCACTCTCTGGGGCTGTAGTCGACCAAAGAAACTCTTGGTCATGTCCTGCTGATCTATCCGTTGATTAAAAATGGGGTGTGGTAAACTATTATGTATCTTTTTATATCTGATCCAAACTGTTTCTCACCTGTATCATATTATACACTCTCTTTTTTGCCATTGCTCTCTGCCAGATTGTCTAATACAAAACCATAACCCTGTTTGATACCTCTCTTTATTAAATCTACCTGCATTTCCAGTAAGTCCTTGCATTTTAGCATATTACTGAATATGTTTGCATGTTCTCTCTGTCTTGACGGCTTTCCTCAATTTATGTCTAAAAATTAAAAACCCTGGTATTCCTACTGATCTGAATACTATACTGCACCACCATTACCAAAATATTACTGTAATAGTATCACTTAGTATCAGTTAGTAACTATGCAACATTAATTTTTTTTTTTTTTTATATTTTAATTCTGTTATACTGTTGTTCCTTCCTCAAAAACGTATGTGGCGCTGTATTTTTGCTTCATTCACACTTGTTTCATTAATTCATTAATATAAAGTTTCCTTTTCTAAGCACTGAAAATGCTCTGTTTTCATTTTGCTTTGTTGCGTCATAGATGAAAGTCCAGACTTTGTATCCAGACGTGGCTCTATTAGCAAGAGCATTCACAGGGTTAAGAACTTAAGTCATACTAAATTCATATTTTTAAAAAAAAAGTATTCTTAGTTACTATTACTTTTTTTTTTGTTGCAGTATGAAGCTCCGGATGCTCTACCACAAACCGTGAGGGCTCTGTGTGTTATGTAGAGTTTCATGAACAAAGTGAGGACTCAAGAATGAAGACCAAATATGCCATTGTCTTCATCTGTATCGTGGCCCTGGTCATCATCGAGAAGGAGAGCAACATCATCTCCAGGTAACAAGACCCCAGCGAGACTTTATAAGTTTATATATAGTATAAGTTATATTGTATAAGTTATAGTATAAGTTATATAGCATAAGTTTCTAAGTCATATAAGTCATTACTGACGTCTGAAGAGGAGACGGAGGAGGAGGCCCATAGTTCTGCTGCTGATAATGGATTAGGTGGTAATTGATGGTTGTAACTGAAATTAACTGCCTTAAAGATGCAATATGTAACTTTTCCGGTAGGTAGTCACCACTTAGATATCATTGCTGTGCCTGGAGAGTTTTACAGTACCACATTAAACTTATCTAACATGCATTTATTAAATTACAGCTTAACCCGTTGGCATCAGCATAAAAAAATGTTGCACAGCGCAGCTTTAGCCATAAAATAAGCACTTTTTAAACATGCATCCTTACTCTGAGCAGGCTTGCATCTCCATAAACCTGACTCTTATTTGGCCTGGAATAGGGCTTCTTCCTGCATTTCCATGGAAATGTTGTGTCTTTGTCTATAATATTCCACGGTACGGCATAAAATGTAAAAATCCACGGAGAATGTTGGAATGGTTTTGTCTTAATATTTAGAAAGTTACATACTGTATCTTTAAGTATAAATCAAAATAGTATACATATTATAAAGCAAAATGGATACACAAGCCTCTATTTCTAAAACATTTTTCGAAGCCAACTGTAATATGGGTTCATTTGTAAAATATTAAATGACCAACAAAGCGCTCGAGATCCAAAACACAGCCCATTGTCATGAATAATAAAAAGCAGCATATGTAGTGTTTATGATGCAGCTTCAGCGTGTAGACGTCTAATTGATCCAGTGGGACGACTCTATGATGTGAACCATACGTCCTAATGATGGAAATGCATAAACATAAGACATATAAACCACTGGGGAACACACTATATGAAACATGTGAGCTCAGGTTTAGACCAGCGTGTGGATGAAGACTTAACATGCAGCGAAGGTTAGAATTACATGTGCCACTGACTCATATAATTCTAACTTCACATGGTCATAGCAAAAGGCATAAATATATCAACATTGTTATTATCGGTTTATGGTAACTCAAAGAAAATGAAGTTATAGCAAATTATACAGTCAGTGGAGTCCAAAATGTGTAATAAAAATTAAATTAGACTGCGGTTATGGACTTTGAACTGCATAATTTTAAAGGAAATTATGCAGATGAAATAATGAATATTGAATTTTCTATTGAAAATTTGTCTAACATAAAATATGAAATCATGGAGCTGGAGGACAGGTCTTGCATGGATCCAGAATACACATTTTTCCAGTCATTTGCAAAGATGTAAGTCTGTTCACTGGTGAATTTCTCCAAGTCTAGATGGGTGTGATTGACAGGTGGATTAGCCTATCAGGGACATGCATGGCTCATTCGTATTAAAAGAAATATGGCTGCTCAGGAAGGAAAAAAAGAAAGAAAAAAATTCACAAGGAACTGAAAAACAGCTGTAGAATCAATGAAGCTCTAACTTGGTTTTGTTTGTAAATGAAAGGTCACCAAGGAGCTCCTTTGTTTCTCATGAGGTATAATCAGAACAAAATACATTGTGTGATAACCAGACCAGACCGGGATACCTCCACTTAAAAATACAGAGAGATCTTTAATTTACCAGGAAAAAATATGTGGTTGAAATATCAGAGTGCAGATTTGCTGACCTGGTCTATGGTTAATCTCACTTTCTTGGTCTATATACATGAACCACGTATTCTGTGTCGACATAATGTTCTCACAATAGCTTCAGGAAGTTCAATTCAAACCTAAAGACCTGGCACCAAATCTTGCCAACGAACTTAACGCTTGCACAATTGTGGGGCATGGAGCTGTAAACAAGAGTTATATCATGCTTGAAAATCAGGTAGAGTGGAGCAAACTGAGGCGTGTTGTGGCGCGTTCAGTGAATTACCAGAATCGTTAAAAAACAAATATCAAATTAGTGTTGTAGCATGTAGGGATGTACCAACAACTGAAATATTGTGATACTCTATGTTCAAAGATCTATTGAATAGTTATGGAGCTGTAATAGCTAATAATAGCTAAAAACTACATAGACCATGATCCTTTGCGACGTTTCAGTGCAGACTACATGAAGAAATAACTGTTCTAAGCACTAGGAAAAAGTTGCGTGAAGAAATAACTGTTCTAAGCACTTTTAGTTCTTCGGGTTAAGTCTAGGTATTTTAGTAGGAAAAAGTTGCGTATTCACAATTTTGTTAGCCTCCACAAAATATCGTAATAAATATTGTGACATGTATATAGTGAAAATATTGTACAGAGAGATTTGGATATTGTTACATCCATATTGTCTCGTTTGCCAGGGTGTCAGATAAGCTGATCCAGAGACAGAACCCCGTGCAGACCCCTCAGACTCCTGTGGACTACAACACCACCAACAGGGCCTTCAGCATGTTCAAACTCCTGCTCTCCAAACTCGCCAACGTGAACTTCTCCGACCCCCTCGACGACCAAGAGAACCAGGCGTGGAGCAGATCCGGGGGTCAGAAGCACATCCTCCTCCTGGCCACCACCCGCACCGGCTCCTCGTTCGTGGGAGAGTTCTTCAACCAGCACGGGGAGGGCATGTTCTACCTTTTCGAGCCCCTGTGGCACGTGGAGCGGATGCTGTCGAGCGTCGCCGAGAACAGCAACGGGACCGGGGGCATCTACAGGGACGTGCTCCAGGGGCTGTTCGTGTGCGATTTCAGCCCCCTGGAGAAGTTCATCTCTCCGTCGCCTCAGGATCACGTGACGGCGGCGCTGTTCAGGAGGGAGTCCAGTTTGTCCCTGTGTGAGGAGCCAGTGTGTACGCCGCCGGTGAAAGACGTGTTTGAGAGGTGAGGCGGGGGGTGGGGCTGGAGCAGGGGCATCCAAACTTTTTCACAAAGGGCCTCATGTTAGAGATATTTGCAGTTTTCACCATAATGTCCATCGGCCTTAAAAGTGCACGGTGCGACTTTTCTGAAGAAGGGTCCGTCATATACTTTCCTCCATGGGTTTTAGACCTTTACATCTTCATGAAAACTGAGGCCAAGCTACAGATCTATGGAGATAGGCAACCCTAGGTACCCTTTAGGTATTTTTGAGCTATAAAACCACCTGTGAGTGAATACTAGTACATGTAAGGTACTGTAGATCCATGTAAAGGGATAATTCAGGTTTTTTGACATGAATGTACGTCATGTAAAGGGATAATTCAGGTTTTTTGACATGAATCTGTACGTCATCGCCATCACAGTGTGGTGCATAAACACTGACTTATCCCCGACAGTGTCCCGTGAGCCGAGTTCTTGCCCGGTTTTGGTGCTGACGAAAGTTGTCCGGCAAGTTGGCTGGTTGGTTGTGTTCAAAAGAGCGATACATTTGCCTCACAAAACCGTTGTTGACCAAAAAGTCAAACCTCATAATTTCTTGGCGCTATTTTCTCTCCGTTCATATCACTCCGTTTATAGCTACAAATCTATGGAGATAGGCAACCCCGCCCACTATTAAAATGCCTGTTTTTTTTTAGGTATTTTTGAGCTATAAAACCACCTGTGAGTGAATACTAGTACATGTAAGGTAGATCTGTGTATTAAAGGGATAGTTCAGGTTTTTTGACACGAATCTGTATGGCATCCCTGTCATCAGTGTGGTGCATAAACACTGACTTATCCCCGACAGCATCCCGTGAGCCGAGTTCTTGCCCAGTTTTGCTGCTGACGAAAGTAGTCCGGCAAGTTGGCTGGTTTGTCGTATTCGAAAGAGTGATACATTTGCCTCACAAAACCGTTGTTGACCAAAAAGTCAAACCTCATAATTGCTTGGCGCTATTTTCTCTCCGTTCATATCACTGCGCTACTGCAAGCTGCACAAATGCAACACTCTTTTCTGTTGTTTGGCAGTGTTAACATACTCAGACTGATGGCGCCGCGACGCGAGAGAGCTAATGTGAGAGCTAAGTATACAAGCTTGTGTAAGTTATCGTGTGATAGTCAGACATGTTGCTGTTAACTTTCTGAGCCATAAACACAGTGGCGGCAGTGCGGTGATACGAACGGAGAGAATATAGGTCTGATTTTTTCGTCGACAACTGTTTTGTGATTCAAATGCATCACTTTTTTGAACACACATTGTCTTGAGAAGAAAAACGCTTTATTTTCATGACCCCAGCCAACTTGCTGGAACTACTTTTATCAGCACCAAAACCGGACAAGAACTCAGCTCGTAAGTCAGTGTTTATGCTCCACACTGCTGATGAGGATGACATAAAGATTCATGTCAAAAAACCCAAACTATGCCTTTAATGCCATGCTGAAGCAGAGCAAAGCCATATCCATAGAAACAAGGTGAGCTACTCTATACTGAAAAGTTACATAGGGCAGCTTTAGATCTCGAACCTGCTGTTTAAAGAATAAACAGAAAGCCCAATCTGAACAGGAGTAAAGGTGACTGCACAGCTCTGTGGTAAAAAAGGGCTGTGGATAAGTTTGTTGTAAATAATAATAATTTGAACAAAATAATCAAAACTTTTCTGTAAAAAAAAGTCAGAGATTATTGGCTTCTGTGGATTCTAAACATTTGGTACCAACACTGGCCATGATCTCTTATATGTTATATTTGTTGGAGATTTTAATGATAGAATTATTTGTGTGACACAGAAATACATTAGATTCAAGCTAAATGTTTCTAAGACCATGGAGCTGTAGGAAAAGGCTGATATTTCCAGCTCAGAGAAGGACAGAGGCGCAGTGAAAAGTGAATTAGAGAAGGAACAAATCCGATAACTAACTAGACTCATATGAAGGAGATTATAAAGCCCTACACAGTTTAGAGATAACAGCAGTTTAAGATTTGAAATACAAGTAGGTAAAGTTTCCTGATATAAGAAGTGTGAAGGAGGAGGTTTCGGTCTTTGCTTCTGAAGAGGAAGTGAACTATTTCTGTCTTGCGCCAAACCACATTTACCACAGAATGTCACCCACATCAACTATTAAGTTTCATGAATTAAATGTCAAAATTACACAACTTTGACTCCTGACCTTTAATAGTCTAGATGTTCAAACCTCAAAATGCTGCGTTCAAAAATGATCCACCTTTTACTTTTTGATCAGTAGAGATTTGAAATTTCAGAGTTGAAATCATCCAAATGATTCTAGTGAAGATGTACGGAGTTTAAAAACACAGTGGAGCACTTCCTGATGACATCACAAGGTGGAACAGTGTGTTTTCTGTTTGAGAGAAGAAGAAAAGAACCTAAATATGCAGGGTGTGTGTGTGTTAAACATGTGTCAATGCAACAAAACACAACTCCAGGTATGTTTGCGATGTGGAAATGGCATTTTAACATAGGTCAGAAATAGTGTAATATAGTGTGATTGTGTGTGTATTGTTTAGTGTATATAAGCCTGCACATGTCTGATTCTTTTGTTGTACTTTATTTTGAGGTATCACTGTAAGAGTAGACGCTGTGGCCCTCTGAACCTGACCCTGGCCTCGGAGTCGTGCCTGTCCAAACAGCACCACGCCATAAAGACAGTGCGCGTCAGGCAGCTGGACTCACTGCAGCCCCTAGTGGAGGACCCCCGCCTCGACATCCGCATCATCCAGCTGGTGCGGGACCCTCGAGCCATCCTGGCCTCTCGCATGGTGGCCTTCTCCTCCAAGTACCAGACCTGGAAGACCTGGGCGCTGGACGGCCAGGTGCTGCTCACTTTCACTTTCACTTTCACATACTTCACGTAGCTCCTAACTCTCAGGGTGCAGAGGTCAATGATTTTTTTAACTGACGACTTTTTGGACTTAAAGCCTGAGTCAGATGTTTTTTCTTTCAACTAGTGAAGGTTAGATCTGCATAGGTTGTAAAGATTCTTCCATATTTAGCCCTCAGTCAAATCACAAAAGTTGATCTGTCAATGATGGAAAAGCATGATCTGTCTGTGTCAAAACAAATATGGGTGACCAAAAGAGAAAAAGAAAGGAACAAAATCACAAGTGAGGTGCGAGAAGAAGAAATGCCCTTTTGTGACCATTGACCACATGTGTTGCTGAAAAGAAAAACAAATCTGCAGGATCATGTTTAGTTCTGGTGTGAGATGTGATGAAGGGTCCTTCTGTAGAAGTAACACAGAGATCATTCTCCAGGCAACAAACAGAACGATTATCAGACTGCGTCACTTTGTGCTTTACTGCACATGTCTCCAGCATAAAGAGCCGCTGGTTTGTCTTGTATCATGTCAGTGTCTTGTAAAATTTCAGTAGGATTTCAGGCTGTCCCGGGGGCGGAGCTAGTTGTGTTGATTAGGTATAAATGTTTATATGTAATGTATTTTATACTGAAGTTTGAGCCATTTCTTCTCGTTGTTTATGCACTCACCTGCATTTAACACATTTGGGTCATCAAGTTGTATCCCACACTAATAGTTTAGCATCACATCACACAGTGGTAAACTGTTAATGCACTGACAACAGTGTTAGCTAATGTAGTAACTTCATGTTAACTGCACAAACAATGGTGCTTTCTGCACTCAGGCTGTACATGCACCTGCTGTGTTGATGAACAAAGAATCCACATAGGACAATTTGTTTTTAATGAATTTTTAGTGTTTGGGTATAAAAAAATGTAATTCGACTTTTTTCTCATTGCAGGTGCCAGAGGACGACGAGGAGGTGAAGAGACTAAAGGGAAACTGTGATCACATCCGGATGTCTGCGGAGGTGGGACTGAGCCAGCCACACTGGCTCCGGGGCCGCTACATGCTAGTGCGCTACGAGGACATAGCACGTTTCCCCATGGAGAAGGCCCAGGAGATGTACCGCTTCACCGGGATACCTTTTACCGACAAGGCCCGAGACTGGATTGTGAGGAATACTCAGACCACACAGGGGACGAGTGGGATCTACTCCACCCAGAAGAACTCATCAGAACAAGCAGAGAAGTGGAGATTCAACATCCCCTTCACGCTGGCTCAGGCGGTGCAGAGGGTGTGTGGCCCCACCATGACTCTGTTCGGATACAAGTTTGTCCACGATGAAAAGACGCTGGTGAATAAGTCCCTAAGTCTGCTGGAGGAGAAGATGTTCTACTGATGCACAAGGAAAGACTGGATGTAGCTCAAGTATGCAGGTCGGCACTTTATATTGCAGCTAAGGAATTAGTCATAATGGGTCTATGATAATACATTTAGATAGAAAATATTCCATTCTGAGTCAACATTGAATGTGCAGCTCTCCATAGGAGGTGCTGAAAGCTGCATGGCTCTCTGTGGTGACTGGGTTTATCAGCTTCCATCGAGCAACCAGTTTACTAACACAGAAGTCAGCTAACTTGTGTCTTTTATTAAGTCGTTTTATATTAATATTGCTTTTTCAAATGTCCAAAAATAATAAAAACATAATGACGGGTGCTATAGATTATAGCTCTACCGCAGACACTAGAACTATATGTCCTGGTGGAAGATTACCAAACAAACAATCACTGATTCAGGACTTGCACACTCAGAGGTGGGAAGAGTAGCCAAAAATTGTACTCAAGTAAGAGTAACGTTACTTCAAAGTTATAGTACTCAAGTAGACGTATATTTAGAGGTTCAAGAAATTAGAGTAAAAATATGCTTTGGGAAAAAGAGTAGCATTTGATTTATAAATTGAGGTTAATGTAATTTGAAGGACAAAACACTTCTACTTTATGCTCCAAATCTGATATTCTTAAAGTATAGACTAAGTAACTAAATCATATCTGAAGGACGGACCCAAGAAACATGTTTAAATCATATCATTTTGTTATTTATAAACTTACTCATAGTGGGAAGAAGAACCAAAATGTTTAATTAAGAGTACTGTTGTGGATTTCTACAAGCAAACTATTAAAGAATAATGTTACTTCAATAAAAATATTAAGCAGGAGTAAAAGTATGCGACTAGAGAAGTATTCTTAAAGGTGCAATTTCTTTAAAAAGTTACTCAAGAAAAAGCCTACAATGCCTGTTTTTTGTTTCAGTTACTTGACTTTTTGATTTTAGAAAACACATTGTGATCCCCTTGTTGGATTGGTATTCGCACTCCACCTACTGGCAATAGTGGGAACGAACCAAAGTAACAAATTCTACGCCATGTGGCCGCCATGCAAACATAAGAACGCAGTTGTAATGAATCCAGTTTAATGACAGTAATGCTCAGACTCTGGCGATCCTTTAAAAATTTACCTGTGACATAACAATCCAGGGAAACTTTTAACTGAAGCTCAGAGCGAAATCGTCTTCATAACAATCCAGGGAAACTTTTAACTGATTTCTGAAGCTCAGAGCAAAATCGTCTTAAACAGAATTAATTAAACAGGAGTAAATAAAGCAACAACTCCTGGTATGTTTTTGATGAGGGAACAATGTTTAAAAGCTTTATTCATTTGCATAATTTATTAATTTAATTGTGATGACACTGCTTACCCATGTCATTGGTTAAATCTTGTGTTGTAATATAAAGTGCTACTAGATTTCAGGTTACAGTCATGTTCAAAGGAAGCACCCAGGCCATACTCACCAATAATGTGCCTCTTGTTTGGAGCCAGAGTCTCCAGATGTTTCCATATTTATTGTTTGGACTTAATGTTGAAGCCAGGTCTGGTACTGAAGCTTTTTGGGACATTCATGTGGCATTCACCTCAAAAGTCAGTTTATGTACTGAAATATGAGGAACAGTGGTCGACTGTAGCTGATTTTGATAAGAAGCTACCCAGGGAAAAAAATGAAGGGAAATATAATGATGTAAGTTCTCCATTGTGAAATGTCTTTTGTAAGAGGTGCCACAAACACCACTTGATTTCATCCAAACATACTAATGATGTTTATCACTGTGTTCTCATGGCATAAAGTCAAAGGCTTTTTTGAACTTTTGTGAATCCAACAATTGTAATGTGCCACTTTCAGACAATCTGAGCTGTCAGGTCTTTGTCCTCACAGCTGTTTGTTCTCACATGTGTGAAGCTGTGGACTGTGTGGATCTTTGACACACTTTTCCCCATGGTCCTGTTGGTGAGAAACAGGCCATGAGCTCACAGGTAAAACTAAGCTCATTTGCTTTCATGTTAGTTTTTAAACTTTTACACTTATTAGGACTGACAAACCAGTTAATGTGCATAAAATTTAGTTAAGAAATCTTCAAATACCAAATAAACATTTATATTATTAATGGCAGGTTCAGTAACCCCGGGCTCAGACTGAACACACTGTGGCTCTTTCCATTAGGACTTTGGCACCGGAAACACCAGAACCAGACGGAGCATTTTCCCTTAAGAAATGAAGAGTTACCACAAGAACATTTGAGCAGCCTCAAACTCACAGAGTCACAGCTGAAGCCTCTCACAGAGTCACAGCTGAAGCCCCTCACAGAGTCACAGCCTCACCCTCTCACAGAGTCACAGCTGAAGCCTCTCACAGAGTCACAGCTGAAGCCTCTCACAGACTCACAGCTGGACCGGTGCAGCCTTAAGGATCATCACTATTAAAAATAGCTTTTTCTGAAATGGATCTATGAAAATGGGTTCTGTCACCAGTCTCAAGATGCAACAGTGTTCTCCATTTTTTGAGAGACTGAAAATATTATATTCTAACATGTTTGGCAACCACTTGCTGAAATTTGCACCCCAAAAAAAAGACCTGGCTATGCAGATACTTAAGGACCCAACAGATAGATAAGAATTTGAATTTCACATTTTATAATATTATGTTACAAATTACAATATTATAATTTTTAACACACAAACACACACAAATCGTCTGTTTTTACTACTTGAATAAGGCTAATAACAGTAGCTGCTTGTGTCAAAATAGTCTCTCAAGAAGGAGACGGCCAAAGCACCCGGGGTTACTCAAAAAAGTGTCAAAACGCTGAGCCTGAACTGTGTCGTACCATGATAACATTTAGTTCATTTACATTGTCTTCACCTATGCACCAACCACAGTATATTTCCATGTGATCTCAGGTAAAATCCTAAATATGAAATAATGCCATCAAAAGTCTAACCCGACCCTGTAACCTCACCTTCTCACTTTAGCCTCATGTTTACCAAATGTAGTGTGAAGCCATCAGATTCAATGCAATTCAAATGAGACAGATATGAATTATGGATATTTATATTTATGTGGCCTAGAAGAGAATTTCTGTTTTCATCAAATGTGTCAACAACAGATGCCGATGCTTTTGCAATAAAAATACTGTAGCAGAATCTTGAACCAAGCTGGATGTATTGAATTTTGTCTTTATGTTTGTATTTCTTAAAACGTGTGTGTCTCAGATACTAACAAATCTCCATTGGATTACTGAAGATAAGAGTGAAGAAAGTGTTTTTTTGTTGGGGAAATATTATAAAGTCTGTGGTAGTTGTAAAGCAAAGGAATTGATTCTGGCTCCTTCTTATTAGTGTTAACAAAATTGTAAATCGCCTTCAATCTTATGGCTTAAAAAAGATATTATAATCAAAGTTTAATGTGTTGCCAGAGCCTTAACCTGCAGGCAGAGACACGTACAAGTGGCTCTGTCGGTGCTGGAGTTTAGGGAGTGTCCATTCAGATCAGAGGCATTTTAGGTTTGAAACAACTGGATTTCAGTGTTGAACCTGGCAACCCAAATGAGAGACTCGTGTGGGGCTCGTTCTGCTTTCTGATTCTGAAACAGCAAATTATCACATAAACAACTAAGCTCTTTTCAAACTTATGTTACAGAACCAGCAGACAAGTGGATGATGACTTCCTTTTGGCTCTGTTGGCAACAGTAACATGGTTTTCTTCATCTTCGTCATTATATTTTTTCTTTTTTTTCTTTTTATAAATTGCACTGTAAACCCAAATTAGTTTACCAGAAATTAAAAAAAAAAATGGAGGTAATTATTTAACTAAATTATTTTAACTTGATGAACTTAAAAGTCACAAGAACTTAAAAGGCTTGATGGCCCGCTACTTATACCTATATATATTATACCTATATATATTACACTTATATATATTATACCTATATATATTATAGCTGAATTAAAAGTGCACATTTAGCTTAACTCAAATATTTGCAGTTAATATGACTCAAAGTTTTCTCTCAATTATTTTCATTTATTATGACTGAAAACTGGGAGTTTTTAAACCAATAAGTTTATTCGTAATTGTATATTAGCATGCACTAAATAAATAATTACGTTTATTTTGACATCATCCCTATTTGAAACAATAAGAATAACAAAACTTGATCATTATTGGTGCTTAATTAATTAAACCTCCCTAAGTTGTACCTCATGTATGTTTTGAAGTTACACTTACTTATACCCACAACCATAACTTTAATAAAAAAAAAAGAAAATAGTTAAAATGACTAAAAACAAAACAAAAAACATGTTAAAGCAATTTGACAGGATTAAGTTAGGAGGACTATTTCTAAAACTCAATCTATTTAATTACTTTGTACATTTGGGTTTGCAATTT
>JACN01133724.1:0-18091 GCA_000787155.1 Scartelaos histophorus | reverse complement strand
GGGTTTACAGTGTAGGTTTAACATTCTAGATAAAGCAATAACTAGAAATGTTACCCAATGCATCTTTAATCTTCTGCACTATCACCTCATTTTCTTAGCAGATTCATTGTTTTTATGAGGTGTGACTGCTGATTAAAAATAGAAGGCAGACTTCCACTGGTGCCCATTCCTAAAGCCTAAAGTTTGAGCTGCCTTGTTAGTTGTTTAAAGTCTGTGTGACCCCATTAGCAGCCAACAATAACAAAGCATGTCGCTCCCATCTGCTTCTTCAATGGGAGTGGCCCTGTAGCTACTTACGAGCTTACAAAGTGAATCCCCTTCTTGTGCCATAGATGTGAACAGAACAGCCCTTTGTGCACATGTGTTTTCTGTGTCATTCTCACTGTACTTTATGTAAATGAGTAAAGCATGTACGTGATTTAAATGGAAATCTATTGTGCAACGTTTCAAATTATCACTGCTGAGGTATTAACTGGGAAAAAGGGGGAAGATGACGTGAAATCGCTGTTTCATTATTTTTTCATCTTAAGGCGCTGCACCTGTTTTGGACTTAAAAATGGGACAGAACTAATTAACTTTTGAGAGTCCAAAGTTATTCCTGACTTACCTTATGCATTCTGAACATCCACCGTGATGAGTTTAACAGCGCTTTTCACAGAGACCAGTGCACAGTTTCACCATGAAGGTAACAGCAACTAACAACAACTAGCATGCTAACGCTGATTATCACATGCTTTATAATTATATGCAGATAGCAAACAGACATATTTTGATCATACGAGTTAATAAGAAAGTAACATTTATTCACAGACCTTAGCTCACAAGGTGCTTTACAGATTAAAAATGTTCATATGTTCAAAAAAATCATGTCTAAAATAGTTTTAAATGACTCAAGAACTGCATTTTTTGACATTTTTGCTCAAATACATGAAAAAAATGTGTTTTACTGTGCTATACTAATAAACAAATACAAAAATGTCCAAAAAAAAAGAAAAAAGGGTAGAAAAAAGAATTTGGCACCTCAGATCGGCTGCTTGGATCTGATGGTGCAGATGTGGGTAAGCTGCAGACGTAGGGGGTGGGTGAATGGTGCATATCTGCGAGGAGGAGGAGGCAGACTCACGTTTAGACATGCAAACCGCACTTTGGCTTTGTGTCTAATCCTCACTGTCGTAAATCTCTTCTTTGCAGTGTCGAGACGTGCCTTGGAGCTTCACGGCCAGCTGCAGCACTGCCCTCCAGCATGGTAAAACACACACGCCAACCAGCGCATTAGCATACCCACTCGCCCCCTATAAAACGTCAATGTGCATATTGATCCCCAAAGCCCCTATTACAGCTGCAGTAGGCGCTTAGCTGGGTAAAGCCGCTAAGTTCAACAACAATATATAGCAGATGAGTTTGATTGAGAAGAGAGTATACAAAAATGTGACTATTTACTGTAAGGAGGCAAATACCCAAAATAGAAAACAACTGATTCAATTGGCCCAGTTTCGTAAATGCTTTTGTGCATTGTAGATGTTGCTAGATTACGTATATTATCCCCCCAATGAATCGCTGATAACAAATACAGTGTTAATGCTTTAATCCTAAAACAAAACCAGGCTTTGCAAATGGTGTAATCGTAGACTACACTGCTTTTGTTAAGTTGTTTTAGACCAAATCAAAATTTTTTTCCTAAATATTGAAATATATTCGAAGCACAAGTCCATAGATTGATGGTCTGTACAGTGGATCATTCATGGAGGGACAATTTACATAGTTTTGATGCAAATTCAAACAATTTATTTGCAATCTGATGTTCTTAAGGTTGTACTTGTAGAATTACTTATGCTGCAAATAGAACCGGCTATGATCAATTGGGCCAATCGAGCAGAAAGCCAGAGGGCCAATAAAAAAGGTCTGAGGGCTGCACTTGGCTCGTGGGCCATAGTTAGACTATGTAATGGAAACGCATTTTTTAAACTGTCACTAAATGCCGTCTATAAATAATAATTACAAGTTGAGCAATGAAGTCCATGGGAAGATTGACTAAAAATGTCATCTAAAAGCCATAGAGACACAAAATCAGGAGAATAGTGGTTTTATATTATGTGTCAATATTGTATTTTCTTACACAATTTACACAAAAAATGTAATAAAAGACAAAACTAACAAAAGTATTGATTAGGGGTGTGCAAAAATATCCTAATATTGTTACATCATAATACATTTTTGGATACAGGCGGCTCTATTCAGATATTGCACTACAATTTTAAGTAGAAGGAAGCTTGTTTATGCAGTACACTTGACAAAATCACTGTTTTGATGATTAAAATTGATGTATTTCAAATTAACTTTGCACAGTTAGGGGTTTAACGAATAAATATTGTTACTAAAATGTATTTGGTTCTTAAAAAACAGGCTACATATTGATTTTCTCACCATATTGTGATAATATTGTGTCGTGAAGCAGGTATTGTGTATTGTACTGAACTGTGAGGTACTTTGGATGATTCCCAGTCCTACTTTTCATAGGCTAGTATAATGTTTGATGGATGCATTTGACATTCGGATCTAAAGAGCTTTGTCTAGACTTGGGAGCTGTAAATCGCTCAGTTCAAATGAAGAAAGAGCTGGACCCTGCTAAAGAATTTGTTTTATCATTGACGTCCATCAGATGTGCTTGTAAATCTGCCGGAGGACGGAGTGAGGCGCCCGGTGGAACTAATAAGAAAAGTATGGCTAAAAGGCTTTGAAGTGAAGGCGTATTCGTCAAAATAATGAAGGTGGCTAGCTGCCGATACTTCTACATGTACCTTACACTTTACTGTGGGATACTATTACAAGCTACACATGTGAACCGCCCTCCTCAGGGACCAAGGCGTTCATTAATTGCGGTTTTGCGAACATGCTGAACCAATAACAGTTTGCAGGGTACGTTTGTTTTGGTAGCCCCGCGTTACCATCCGTCTCCTGGAGATTGGATATAGTAGTTAGCAAATGGTAAGAGCTCTTTTTACACAAATGATCCAGCGCGTCGTCTTAACTTCATCATTTAGAGTGGGATTGTTAGGGGAGCCTTGTTGGAGCTTGCCTGTGGCTGACAGAATAGCTCCTGGGGGAACATTGAGCCTCAGTAATATCCGACAATGAGGCAATGAAAGCAAAACACTCCAGACAACTCGTGCTAAATTCTGATGCACACTAATGAGGCAATACCTGATTTTTGTCCCCTTTATATCCAATTATACTACACAGCAATACTTTAGGCATAACTCCCCCTCTGCTTAATCTACAAAAATTGCTATTTTGTGATGTATTTTTCAAACTTACCCAAGTCACAAACATCTGGATGTGAAGAAAACACTAGGTATTTTGTGTAGACAGAAAGCAGGTGTGAGAGGAGGACTGGGATATGTGGGAGTGAGTATTCTCAGGCCTCAGTACTGTCAGCACAAGAGAATACAGGATTGAGACACGAGGTGCAACTGTTACGCCATTTTACAAACTTTTAAAGTGGATCTTGCTCAATGTCGTCCCATTAAACCTTTAGTTATGCTTATTTAGAAAGAATTATTTTGTATTACCCAATGTGGAAACCAACCAGTCTAACTAACTTCAATAGATCAATGATGGAATCTAAAAAGCAGGTCATAAAGAGATGAGTCTGAGTGACCCATTATGGAAATGTATGAACTGTAATAATGATGTATTGAAATTCACAAACTGCAAAAGATATATATTTTTTGCATATTTTGGAAAAAGAGAATTCTCTCAAAACAAGAAATAAACTGGAATGTGCATTTGAATAAAATAATACAATTTACCCAGCACAGAAGTTGTACGTCTTAAATTACTGTATTTATCAAAAGTTGGTGAGGAATGTTACAATGCATGTTAAATTAAAGGTGCATCAAATGTACAAAAGCAGACAATATTTACAACTTAATTACAAAATATACAATAAATGTGGCTTTAAGGCTGAACACAGACTATAGAGTGCTTGAGCTATCTGTGATAAAGTAACAGTGCAAAAATGTAAAGCCAGCAACAGAAATACATTAGTCTAGGGATAACTTAAGGCTAAGATTAACCAGTGCGAGGCAGGTTCAAACGGATAAAAGCTTTTGCCCTTGCACCGAAATAAGACACAGAGTCTAAGGAATCCTTACTATGAGGCATACAGTGAAAATACAAAAAAGAGCTTACAAACACGTGTTCAGCTGTATCATGTATAAAGGAGGCATCTATTCACATGAGGTAGTTGCAGTGGAGACAGCGTGCGCAGGTGTATCGCGCGCAAAGGCGACGGAACACCTGCTTTCCATTGTTCACAGCTGGCTGTACTTTGCTTTGCAGTGCAATATGTGTCTGTGCAACGTGTCTATTCTGTCCTGGAGCAGCGCGGCGTGCTCGTCCGACAGGAAGCCCAAGTGGAAGTACAAAGGCTCGCTGTCTCGGTAGAGCTCCATGAGCCTGGTCCGGGCGTCTCTGCGCCTGTGCAGCTCGGCCACGCGCTGCGCTGTCCTCCGCTTGAAGACGCACACAGAACTCAGCACAGTCTTGTGATATTTCTCCCACATATCTAACACTCTGTATCCATGCACGAGTCCTGCCTCATTATCTATAAAAACCAAGTCTCCGCGAGGCGTTCGGAGCAGGTTGTTGGTGTCTCGCTCCATAATACGCGAGTCCCACTGCAGGCTGAACAGATTACTCACCAGCCTGTCAAAGTTCGCGGTCAAATAGTCCAAAATAATGAGGTCTGACCACTGCATGAGCTCCAGCAGCTCCGCTGCGCTTTGGTTCCACAGTTGTTTGAGGCTGGGATGAAGCCCGCTGCTTTCCTGCCTCAGCGGGGCAGGTGTCACCACTCCGGTCAGGTTAGAAACCCACTGCGTGAGAGAGACCACGGCTCTCTCGCTCCACTGTAGCCCCTCTACGCGCGTCCTTACTGCCTGCCACTGCTCGCTGTCAGTGCTGAGCTGGGACAGCACCAGAGGAGGCAGGTTGGTAATGCCCAACAGACTAGCGAGGTAATACGTCAGAGTTTCCCCTTGCACTTGATCCGCGTTGATGCCATAACGCACACAAGCTTTGGAACCGTCCTCAAAAGTGGCGAGCTGATTGGATATCCTCCCACAGCCAGTCTCCAGCTTCACAATGCGATATTCTCTTGCTTTCTCCCTCCACTCTCGCGCGTCCTCCTCCGTGAAACCGACTGGAAGCAGCTCCTCCAGCCTTTCGCTCCAGAATATCCCATCCTCCAGAGGGGAGCCTCCTAACTTGACCGGACCCCCTGTCCTCACTGACCGTCTCTTGTTGTATCCATTCAAATGGTAATGAGTGCTTCCTAACGTGTGATCCGTGACGTTGCGACCTCCCAAGTGAGCTTTCTGTGGTGCCACCGGGACAGCCAGCAAAGCACGGAAACTTTTCGAGGAGAGGTCCGCAGGGAGAGCTCCCCCTGGTATTGTGAATCCCCTCTTGTGTCGCTCCAAGCGGTTCTCCAACGCGCTCCACACGTAAAACACGCTCCCGATGGCGCACATGAACAGCAGTGCCAAGAAGTTTGCGGAGACGAGCCTCATGGTGAAGGTGTAAAAAGACAAGAATCAGTCCACAGTGGAGCGGATGCGAGCGTCCCATTCAGCCCCATGGAGATCACACATGCTTTCAAACCACTTCATGTCCTTTTTCTATAAATGTCCTTTTAGCGCAGAACGATAAAACACAAATTCCACCTTCGACGTGTCCATTTTTCCCCTTTTATCGAAGCATCAAGAGCCAAACGCGTAGAGGATGGTCTAATCTCCGTGCGTCTCCACCGGGCGCTGGGTGAACTGCTCTGGCGAGGAGGAGAGAGAGAGGAGTGTGACTCGTTGGAGAATCACGTGACGCAAGTCCCGAGATGGTGGGCGGGTCGTGTGAAGGAGGGAGCGGGGTGCCGTGTGCATGTGCATGTGTTGGTGTGGTACTTTTGCGCGCGCTACTATTATCATAATTGATATACCTAGGCAAGGGAGGATTTTTCCCCGCTCAAAATTATGTCACTATTTTAAATAAATTATAATCTGTGCCGGCAAACAGCAGAGATGCGCGTGTTAGTGGGGCAGAATAAGACAGAGATAAATTGGGTGGTGCGCCAGTGAGAGGAAGCAGCGTTATTGGTGCGTAGCATTTCTGGGGCCCTGTGCTCTTTTAATTAATTATCTGTGAATGAATGCAGACTGGAGGTTTTATAATATAGGCCTAACCTGTCAGATAGTTTAATGTCTAGTCTAATTATAGCTTTCCAAGAAGCGCACTGGGATTAACTGCAAAGATCTATTGTACACAGTAAGATGAACTTTTAATTAAATTCACTCAAGTTTGCTGGCGAAATATATTACAAATATCCACTGGAATCAGTTTATCGCGGGGGTGGGCAATTATTTTTTTTTCCATTGGGGCCACATGAGAAACAGGAAATATTGTGGACCAAAAAACTCAATTCTGCATAATATTCATTGATTTTCTTTATTTAAAAAAAGCAGTAAATAAGAATGTTTTGATGCGCTGGTAAGACTGGTAAGAGTTTTGATGAAAAGTTCACAAAAGCAGGGATAAAATAAACTAAACTAGGTCTGAACGAGGATTTAATGTGTCTAAAGCAGCACTGTGTAACATTTCACCTGCTCACCCCATGGAGATGTCTTGGCTCTGTTGGAATATCCCACAGTAAAGCATTAGACTCGTTTAAAAGCCATTCTGAGTCTGATCGGGCTCGCCAATCCACAGATCTGACCTGTAACTTCGCCTAGTTTCGCCACCTGCTTGTTCCGTGTGTTTGCTTTGCTTGGAATATTCCACAGTGAAGCTTTAAATGTATCCATCTTTCAAGAATAACAGGTGTTTAAAAGCCATTCTGAGTCTGATTGGGCTCGCCAGTCCATAGAACTGACCTGTAACTTTCCCCGGTTTTGTCACCTGCTTGTCCCATGTCATTGCTGTGTTTAAATATTCCACAGTTTGGCATTAAGCATATTTATTTTTGCATTCTTAAGAGATAAAATGATAAAATTTGCTTAGTTTGTGCTTCCAAACGATCTTAAAATTAAAGGGGGTCAGTCAGAGTCAACCAAATGACCATATTTGGACAATCCCCTGGTCTGGTTTATCATTTAATGCAGAACATTAGCGCTTATCTTAGTCTAGCTCATGTTATTAGTGTCATCTAAAATCTGGGAAGCATTGTAGCCTATAACAATTTGAAGAGAGACACATTGTTGTCACTGTCCTCACCAGATGCTGCCTGACAGATGCTTTCAAGTGTAATGATACGCTGAGGAGTTTGGCAGGAGGATTCTTTGCTCTCTCTATAGGCCCATCTAATACATGGTTGACTTCATACAACATATATCCTGCACACACGCATATATTTACATACGCCAGAGTGAGATGTCACGCCGGTTTTCTTCCCTCTAGTAATGGCTACGACTGACGATTACAAACATTAATATTGAAGCTAATTTATGCCACTGACGCAACAGCACAAGAGCAGATGTACAGAACTGTTCTAAATCTGCAAAATCACGAGCTATAACAAATAAAAAGCCGAATAAAACACATCAGTCCTTTAAAAATGAGTCATAGAAGTCATTTTTTCAACCTTTTTACATCTTAAATCTCATATTACTGTCAAAAAATAACCAAAAATGTCCCCGTAGTGCAAAGAAAAAGCTCCCATGACAAATACTGACCCAAAAATATATTATTCCAGCTTTCATATATTGAAAGATAAGCCAATGTTGTAATTATTCTGACAGTCAGGCCTACTAATGGCAGACACGCAGAGCTATAAGATTTCTAATTCAGTTTTATAGTGTATTTATGTTAATGGTTTGCTGTCCATGCCACAGATTTAGTTTCTGCTGCTTAGTAACTGAATGCTTCCCCTAAAACACACCAGGGGCAAAGTTATGTCAAGCTTTTTCTGCATGTTTTTTGTTCAACACCATTTAACATTCGCGCGCACTGACTTCCTCTGCACGTTTGTTCGTCATTACCAGAACCCTAATCTCTGCAGCTATTCCCCTCATGAACTTTGCTTTCTTATTCAAATGAATTGGGTCATATTCATAGCAACATGCCTTCGTACTAAACCGCCCGAAGTAAAAAGACGACCGCAGAGAAGACGGCTCGCAGGATTTTCAGCGGAACATGCCATCTTGTGTTTTGCGCCATACGCTGAATAATTTGTTCAATTCCCAGCCTATGTTTGATTCAGTAATGCAGATTGACAGCCGTAGCAGTGTGAGGGAAAAGGAATAAATCCCAGTGTAGAGAGTTGTATTTATAGATTCTGAAATCTCCAAAAATGGTTTGTGTAGTGGTGCATGGTTGAGGATATGTTTCCCTGCTTGGTTCTATTGAAATTGTGCTTTTTTTTATCTGATGACAGTTCACTTCATGCACTATTACTGGTTTTAAAGTGGACAGTGTGTCTCTGATTGCTAATACCTACAATTGTACAGAAAGTGCATTGTCAGTTTGGCCTGTCACAATATTTGTTAGACGGAACAATCATTTTTGAGGGTAAAATATGTTGGATGGAACAATCATTTTTAGGGTAAATTTATGTTGGACGGAACAATAATTTTTAGGGACCAGTATATAGTAGATAGAACAATATTTATAAGGACTTTTTCTTTGTACTAATGGGGAACTTTTTGTTTTTTCTCTTCTAGGATTTGATCTGTAGAGAGAAGAACAAATAAATTCTATGTCTCATTATCGATACAAACTAACTCCTAAAATGTTTGATTCTGCTATTTATTTATTGCAGTTTGCATGTTTTAACCATTTTATAGTTTTAGAATATGTATTTTTTGTGATAATCCTGCTTTATTGTTATTGCGTCAATGGCATGAAGTTTTTATCGTCTATATTTTCTTCATTATTTTGTACATCGAAATGTGTTAGTTGCCAAAAATTGTACGAGAAGAGTTTGAAAACTAGAACGATTTAAAATCTGAAATGTTTTCCCTAGAATACTCACAATACTAGCTACATATACACTGGATTTTATTGGATAGAAATGTGTGTTGAGTTTTCCCTTGCAAACTTTGGTATTTGGTTTAGCTGTTTATTTAACCTCATCAGCGCCGTCACCTACATGACCTCTGTCGCTGTTCAAAACTCACCCCTGGTCACACTTAGATGCGATTTTCAGTTTAAAGCCCTGCATCAGCGGGACTCCCGGGGTCTAGACATGGGAAATGAAGAAGGCTTAAGTGCATTGCTGGAATTCTGACTGCTGCTTGTTTCTCTTTGGAAGTGCGGAGTTGCTGTGTTGAATGACTCAAAGTGAAGATATCCCATTCCTTCAGAGCGCAAGTGCAGGCACGTTCGCATATCAAACCTATCTGTTTTCTTGCCATCTGTAGGTCAACCAGAATCCCTCCTCCCACTAGCCAAAAAAATCCACCGGCATTTCTCCCCTTTTACTTTCCTCGTAAATCCAACACTTGAATGAGCTGTAGTTTTGGAGATAGCCGTTCTGGACCAGTCCTATATAAAATCATGATTAAATTTAATAAGATGGAGGAGAGAAGTTCCGCGCTGGATTATTCTGCATTGATGCCGATGATACGGTAACAGGAATTAGCCTAAGAACTTGCAAATAAATATCGATTTTTACTTTGTGTTAGCATATGGTAGCATCTAATTTTCACTGTCACATTTACACTAGTTACTCTGTTTGGCTAAAACCATTAGAAATGACAATAAATCTGTTCAGAGAAAGAACGATGCAATTCATGAATGCACATTTGAAAGAGACAACATACTTTTGTAACCAGTTGAAACCAAACTATGGCAATGTGCTGTTGTCTTAGTATCTTAGTATCTTTAAAGGTGCAACTTTTCAGGTAGAAGTTACGTCCCCTAATTGTCTCCATTGAGATGTTACTGCTTTGCCTGGAATGTTCCAATCATAAAACATATTTATTTTATGTTAAGTACATAAGTAGTTGCCTCTGCACAGATCTGACCTGTAATTTGGCTTTGTAGTGTCTTTTTTACTTATCTTTTTGCCAATGCATACTTTTAATGCCATGTGTTAAGACAGATATAACATTCTGGGTTCCAAAAACAACTACACGATATTATGCAAACATTGGAAAACAAAACTTCATATTGATTTAATTAAATGAACATTGAAGACATTTTTTAGGGTTAAATGTTTTGCAGTGTGTTTATTTGTATGTGAAAAACAAAGTTGCAGAAATATATGAATATTTATACATCCATGCATTTATTTGAATGACAGCACTTTTTTCAGTTCTTGCTCTATAAATCAAAACGAGAGAAAAATCCAGTCAGACATCGAATAGCCACGATAGCCTGGTCTGCGCCTGGTCCCTGCATGCGATTGCACCGAATGACACCAGTAATCTTTGCCCCGTCTGTCACTCTATCTCCCCGATAGACGCTATGCCCATTACCGCCATCTGACCGCACGGCAGCTGCGATGGGATCTCCCCTTCTCCACATGGTGCCCTGATCCTCTCCGCAAATGGACGAATGGGAGGTGCCGAAAAATCCAGGGGGGAGAAAGCGCACGGCTCCCCTATCACCACAACCCCACCATCATCGCCAGTGAACTGAGGTTAGTTCAGCCAGGCCATAACTCATAGGTCCCCTGACGCTTTGCAGCACTCCTGTTTCCTGGACTGAATAATGAATGTGCAGGGCTTCCATTAGCGCTGAAAGCCACAATCACTTCAGAGGCTCTGACAATTACTCATGCGCCGGGATTCAGGGATGAGAAGGGCTGGTGGTAGGTCTGTAGGTGGGAGGGTGGGTTACGAGAAGATCTATAACATTGCGATGAATGTGATGTGTTGGCATTTTGTGGAACCTTTTGATTAATGGTGTTTATGAGAGGTTGTGAGGGGAACAAAGGCTCGTGGGTTGATTTGTTTATGGCGTGCATGTGGAGTGGATTTGGGGTTTGGAATTACAGAGATGTTGATTTCAGAGGCAGCACAATCAAAAGAAATGCATGCCAACTAATTCAACAGTATGAGCACGGAGACATAACGTAACAAAACGACAACAGATTTACTGGGTTTGTAGCAACAGTGCACTACACTGATTTGAAACATCTTGTTGCATAAACACATTTTGCAATTGCCAATGTTGTTTACTTACCCAGTGGCACCACACTCAAAGTCAATTAGCTGCCAATTTGACTCAGTTTTCTATCGCAATGGAGCCCTAGATCCGTATAAAGACCATAGCGCAACTTTAAGACTGCATCACCATTCTAAATGGTTGCCTTTTTTTCTTAAAAGGTGGAATTTAGGTTGCAGTTCTTTTGGTTGAGGTCACTTGCATGTTTCAGTGATGATGTTATTACTTTGTCTGGAATTAAACTTGATTTCATGGAGACAAATAAGTGATGCCAGTATGCCAAATTATAGGTCAGATCTGAGAAAAGGCGAAGCCACTCTATGTAACAAAGCATGTTTCCCCAAAATATATCTAAAAAAAATGAAAATGAACAAATGCAGGATATGTAACATAAGTTTATAAGTTCCACACTTCCATGCAAACCTACATGAGGATAAGCAGGTGGCAGGCAATGCATTAGAAACGCTATATAAAGTGCCCCTTTAATTAGTCTGTGTAATCTTTTTATAAACTGAATGAAAAAGAAGAATCAAAAGGAAATATAAGAAAAATATAAACACACACGCACAAAAAAACATTTAGCCTGGCGAACTTTCAAGGGCAAAAATGGAACGCAGGTATTTTTGAAGCAATCACCGCACAATACCTGCCTTGATTTCAGGGACCAGAAAGTTCCATAAAAAGCATCACGCTCTTTCCTGCCAAGCACATTTTCTTTAGTCGAAAACTATTTTAAAAAAGCTTTATCTTTGCAATCAAACGCGATAAGACTTTTCCTTGAACTACTGGTGATAGCAGCCCATGCTCTCCCTCCTTATCTTTGTGCTTATCCCAACTGAATCTTTGTGGGAAAATGCCCAATTTGCACAAAAACTTCGTGCACATCTGTGTTTTTTAATTGAATTTTGTGTGTTCAGAGAGACAGTGGCTTTGGTCTTGGTTTTACTGAGATAAAAGTCAGAAAGTTGAAGGCTGTTCTGTTTTAGTCAACCAGCCACTGCCAGTTTTCTTATTTCCATCGTGTGTTTTTGAGGAGTGGTCGTGAGCTATTTGGTAATGAATGGCCCGTCACTGGTGAATGCCTGAATTAAGCTTTCAGCTGCAGAGGCAAACCAGGAGGGTCCCCATCTGGTCCCCATGCACGTGCGGTTAAAATCGGGTTAACATCACTGCACTGTATGGACGCATTGGAATTCAGCGCTGCACGCAAAGAGACGGGACTCAATTTGAAAAACGCACTCCAGCTATCTCCAGGATTACACCTACTGACCTGGCAAGCCAAATACCCCCTCAAAGTGAATCCTTCCAGTTTCCCTTATTGACTGCAGTGCTATAGAGATCACTGTTAAATTGGCCAAAAGGAGAGCTTTGGAACATCTGAACCCTATTAGAGAAGTCATGACATTGGACAACTTAATGTTTCACAGATTCAATTTGATACAGTTTTTCTTTAGTGGTCTTGAGGGGTCAGTAAAGATTGTCCGAAGGATTAACTTATACTGTAACTGCTTTGAGTTTTATTGCCCTTTTGTGCAGGGAGGCTCTTTACGCATTTTGGGAGTGAATGTGGTGAGTGCGTGAGGGAGGGGTACTGCGGTTTTACACATATCTTAGTCCTCAATTGTCTCCAGATTTAAAGGCACAAATAAAGAACTCAGCATATGGAGCTGAAGGCTTACAAAGAGAAAATAGGGATGAGTGGAGTTGTTTGAAGCAGATTTCTGAGAAGAATGTTCCATATATAAGTCACAGCCAGTTAACGCTGAATTATACAGCAAATAGTGCACGGGATTGTGAAAGCTTGTGGAATAGTGGTAAGCCATATAGGTTTTGTTAGAATCATTTTCACATTTATTCAGTTTTTTAACATGTAGGCATTTCTTAGGATAACTTGTATTAAAATGTGATTGCATACAGTAACTATACCATATTGTCTCTAGTTAAGGTCAACAAGTCAGTATCTAAGCATGTTTTCCAACTGTAGTAGTAGTAGTTCACAGTATGTGGCATCATCACAATCTATGACATCATCACAGTCTATGACATCATCAGTCTATGACATCATTACAGTCTATGACATCATCAGAGTCTATGACATCATCAGTCTATGACATCATTACAGTCTATGACATCATCACAGTCTATGACATCATCAGTCTATGACATCATTACAGTCTATGACATTATCACAGTCTGACAGCACAGTCTGTGAAGTCACAGTCTATGTCATCATCACTGTCTGTGGCATCAGAGTCTATGACATCACAGTCTATGGCATCATCAGAGTCTGTGGCATCACAGTCTACGACGTCATCACAGTCTATGATGTCATCACAGTCTATGACATCATCACAGTCTATGACATCATCACAGTCTGTGACATCATCACAGTCTATGACACCAAGGTTATTTGGCCATTTGCAGCACAATGATATAGACTACAACCCCATATAGATCATGACATGACCGAAAGGGTTTAAACTGAAGTAAAAAAAACGTATAATTCCGAATCCTGTTACACAATGGCAGAATTCCAAGATAAGAAGTTTGTGTTTACAGTTTCACAACTATACTGTACTTTACTATTTATAAGGGGAAAAAATAAATAAATAAATAAAAATATAAACTCTTTTTAAAAGCTTCTACGGTATTGGGTATATATTAAATCTATTATTTAGGTTGATCTACTATTATTTACTAGCCTCCTATTCTAGAATATAAACTTCACTGTGGTAAGTTTTCTTATGATTTTGAGTAGTTATTTTTGTTTTCTAATTGTGTCTGGGTTTAGTTTTTGTAGAAACATCACATCAGGGAGATGTTTAGAAGAAACAGATGCTGTTTCTGTTTCTGTACACCAGAAAGGGACACCTAACTATTACTGGGTGCTGTAGGGACAGCTAATAAAACCTGTTTTGAACTTGAAGAGAATATGACTTTTTCTTTAGTGTTCAAACCAGTATTCTGTTGTATTATGAAAAATTCATTTTAATCACGCAACATTGCTTATGTACTACTACAATGGAGCTGTTTATGGGTGTTATCTTTATTATTCTTATCTCCAGCTCCTCCTGTTTTCCCAAAGTTATAGCCAAATAGCTTAGTTTTTCTCTTGTGTGGTGAGGGTCAGGTCAGTTGGGGACAGTTTCCATTATCTGGGGGATTAATGGAGCGTCCTCTCTAAACATCTATAATACTTTTGTGGACATTTCTACAACATTTTCCAGGAACGTATATGTAGTTTTTTGCAATATGTTTTTGGGGGTTATGTTATTTTTACTATTCCAGGTTATATTTTGTTTAGTCAATTTGATCAATTACTAAGGCCTTTGACACCTCAGAGGTTTAGGGGTCATGACCTGCACATTTTAAAGGTGAACTGTGGAACTGGGAGAGGTCCGTCACTTTTCTTGTCTCCATGGAGATGCACCTAGAATGTTTCACAGTATGGCCATAAACATAGAAATCCCCATGGAGACTTGGAGGCCAAATTACAGGTTTGATTTGTGGAGAGACGACCCCACTCACAGTAAGAACGGAAGTGTTTAAAAATATCTTTGAGCATTTTAAGACCTGTAGTTGAATAAATGCAAGACAGATTAGTTCATTACCAAACTGTGGACAAATGAAAGTATTAACATCTCCATGGAGACAAGTAGTGAGCAGACACTCCACCAGAAAAGTTACACATTGCACTTTAAAGATATTTTTAGCATTGTCTGTCTTTATTGGATTGAATAGTTGGAAATCAAAACCACAATAAAATCCACCCTAACAGGCCAACTTGACACATACAAATGCCTAAACAATCCAAGTCCAAATTCCAAATTCCTAATTTCACTTTAACATTTCCTCTTTTAGTAAAGCAGCATTCTTGGTCCTCTACCACTGTCAGGTTGTTAGTTGCTATGTGCTATTGAACTCATATAAGAAAGGAAAGAAAAGGGTAGATTCCTGGTCACGGCTGACCTCATGCCTCTTTGACCCTTGACCTCCCTGGACACACTCGACTGCTGGTGTTGACAGAGACCCGCGGGGGATGGGGCAACAAACAGACTCAAGGAAAAGCCTTGTGGGCAAACACTGCATGCAAAACAAAAGTATGAAGCCCTTTTATTGGAAGCTGGGACTTTTTCAGACTTTATATTGCTAATTAGCATGCAGTTCAGACAGTCTTGAGTTAGCTGAGGCTGGTTAAAATAAAAATAGTTTCTGGGAAAACTTCTTTTGATTTTTTTTTTGTTAGCTTCCACATAAAGAGTCCTTTTCTTGTGTATTCTTCAGGATTGTAAATATCATCCAGGTTCCACCTTTTATCTGAGTCTGGGCCTTTTGAAGTCAGAACTCATATTTCTGAACTTTTGAAAATGGCCACTGTAATTCAAGTTGACTCCATCCCAGCAAATCATGTTAAATGAGTTTCTTAGTAATGGACACAACTTAAATAAAAATCGAAATTCAAAGGGACATACAATTATTCAGATGCAATTTATTAAAGAAACAGGACATTATGGTCTGGCAAGATTTATTAAAGCTGGAAAAAACAATTGGAGTAGTTCCAGACCCACTCCATCAAGAATATAAAAGTACAAGTCCAAGAGTTGTGTTTTTTTTAACAATATGTATCCACGTGTTTCAGAATAATAAAAAGTTGCTATTGCAATCAACAATCTAAGGCAAAAAATGCTTCTTTGAATGGATAAATTGTGCATATAAAAAGGCGTCTGACATCCGTGAATTCAGTTATATGGTGCCTCTGCAGTGTGGGCCATAACATTTTAATCTCACCATAGTTTTACACTATTAAAAAAGCATCCCATTGTAATGGGCAATAGGAAATTGCCTCTTTACACCATGTAATCACATCACACTTTTGTACTTTAAACTTGCAAATGTAACCTCCTTTTCTTCAGGAATCTCTCTATCCTCTATATTCCTCATTCATCTTCTCTATGCTCAGTGACCTAGATTGCACAATTGTCTATATCGCTTTCATAACAGGTAATAATGATCACACTGAGCTCAAGATCTGGAGATGGGTCCCTTGGCTCTACACTGAAGGCATTCAGTTCCTGACAGGATGCACCGCTGCAGCTGAAGGATGGGTCGAATTTCACTACAGGGACAATAAAATAAATCTTACGTTATCATACTGAAGTCTATACTTTAACAAGCACTTGCACCTTCTTGAAAAACCCCACAAAATCCCTCTTTATACCGGGCATGTCCATTTCATTTTCGCTTTAAAGATCAGATATTATTATTTAAATTGACTCTTGTGAGCTGTAAGCCATGTTATAATGTGGTCAAATCCTCAACACCATCCTGGACACACATATTTAAGTAATATTGCATTATGAGGCTGTCCATGTCACCAAATTTTAAAATGCTCTTTTCATCTAGTGATGTCATGAAATGGTAGTTTTCAGTGGAGAGTCCAGCTCTGAAACAATCCAAATGATCCTAGTGAAGGTGTATGAAGTATGAAAAACCCAGTGGAGCACTTCATGTATTAGCACATTACGTCAAGGTAGGACAGAGTATTTTTAGTTTGAGAGAAGAACTTAGGTTTGTGTTTAGGTTTAACATGTGAATGAAACAAAACTCAACTTACATTTTTGATGAGAAAACAACATTATAATCTGAAAATAGTGTAATATTTGGCCTTTAAAACCCTGCTCAATCCTTCTTTATCCTGTGCGTGTCTGTCCATTTCATCTCCTCTTTAACTGTGTGGGCAAATGACTGTGTAGTCCCATCATTTAGATCTATGGCTTTCTGAAACAGACCACCCCCACTGGCCTTGATGCCTCTGGTGTATTTTACTCACCTACACTTCACTGGTGCCTGGAATCTTTAATGTTCCAGGCAAAGGACTCGCTCTACTGATAGATTTGTGCATCCCTCGAGACAGGTTTGTATCACTGTTGGCTGTCACCGCATACATTAAACCATTTAGGCTAGAATAATCACTGCTATTAACTACAAAGGAGGTCGATTTGAATAATTTAAAATGGTTAGCAGTGGCTGATAAAAGCAGTTTGTATAGGGATGATCAAACAGTAGCGCTATAGCCCGGTGGTGAGTGTGTCAATATTAAAAAGTGATCCACGTGATTACTGATGGCGTTGGGTTCTGGTCCGCTGCGCGCCGCTTACACTGCTCCCTACTGCCTCTTAAGCGCAGACATCTTGATTCCACTTTCAATGGCAAATCGATATATTCTAGTTAAAGGGTGGAGCGGGCGATGGTGCAAGTGTTCCTGCAGTTCTTTTGTTCTCTTTCCATCTTCATCTGGAAGGAGATTTTGTGACTTGGCCTTCAGGAGGAAAAGGAACATCATTATTTCTCTATATTGGATGTTTATAAGCGGGTTGGTATTATAGAACAGCTGGATGTGGAATAAGTGGTGTCTGACTCCATCTAGTGTTCATGTTGGTTAACTGCAGGAGAGGTAGAAATGTTGTCATATATTTGCTGTTATTATTGCTATTTTGCTTTTTTTTTCATATTATGCTTTTTTCTGATCTGCACATACACAAACCCCAAAACAGAAAACACTAGATTTCAACTTGTGATGTCATCTGGTAATACAGAAAGCTCTCCACAGTGTTTTTAAAGCCCATACATCTTCACTAGAATCATATTGATCAATTTTAGCTCTGGAATTGCCAATCTTTACTGAACTAAAGGTAAAAGGCAGATGTTAACTTGAAAACCACCACTTGGCATCACAAGGTGGAGCAGAGGGGATTACTCAGGCAGGTGTGAATGAAACGAAACACAACTCCAGGTATGTTTTGGGAAGGTAACAACATTATAATGGCTTAAAGCTCACAAGAATCCATGTGGATAGGACGTTTAAGTGAAGTATAGCAGATCTATAGACGCTGTATGAGGATAGGGTTTAATTCAATTCAATTCAATTTAT
>JACN01090035.1:0-12738 GCA_000787155.1 Scartelaos histophorus | reverse complement strand
ATTGAATTGAATTGAATTGAATAGGCTTGCGATATATGTTAAAAAGTACAATTCTGTTCAGAGAGCACATTGTAAATTACTCAAGGAACATTAGCACTTGAGTGAATAATTATGAACTGACAAACAAAAATCTTGTGAATTTCAGAACACATATGTAGATGAGACAGGATATCATGTTAACTATATATTTGTAGCCTTTGGGAATGGATAATTGTGGCAGCTAAAATTTGATTCAGTTAATTCTGCAAATATAAAGTGAAAAGACTTTTTTTTACATCATTCCAGCAAAAGACAAAAATTAGAAAACAATTTGATTTCCATCAGTGAAGACAACCAAGCTCTCCTATTCTAAACTGGAGCATGCCTCCGACTCTTTTATCAACAATAAGCCATAATTCCAACTTTGTATTTATCAGGCAGCACTTCCTGTTCAACACAGCCAGTAGAAAAAAAAGACCAAAAAAGATAAGACTATCAGCAAAAACCAAGCGATAGAGACTCACCATCTCAGCTTAGGAAAATACCAAAGGAGCACCGCCAATGATAATACCAACCCTCAGTGGGGTCTTTAGTAATCAAACATAATTATCCTTGTCACCATGTTCGCAAACACACTGATAATCACGCTCCCATCCACGCACATACATTTACCCACAAACTAATCCAAGCAGCCTACATAGGGATTTTAACTATTGATTCAGTTGCATTGCTTTATTAAAATCCTGCCCTCTTGGAGAACTATTCATTTTGCAGGCCAGTTCTACACCGTCCAACCTTTATATCGTATGCCCTTTTGCCATTTCGCCAGATCTCCCCGAGGTTACTTTCTCTCAAAGCCTTCCCCAACCTTGACTGGTGGTACTTTGTGCTCTTGTCTTCGTGTCCTCGCTGACGGTTCTTCCTTGATTGCTCATTTGTCTCCTTCCCACCCCCCGCCTGAGTCGTAGCCCCGTTTCTTCCGACGCGCCCCTCCTCCTCTCCTCTCGTCCACGGTCTACGCTAAGTCGGCCGGTTCTGAGCTTCAACGCTGACAGTACCTTCTCAAATGTCATCAGCGTCAACTGCGAATCTCAATCATCCCGGACAGCGGAATGGCGGGGGCTCTTTGACTGTGGGGGTAGCAGAGGAAAGAAGGGGGTGCAGAGATAGCCCGCCAAATTAGATTACATTTTCTCTATGTCATTTCATTTTCCTCCCCCTCCCTCTTTCCACTATCTTTCAAAATCCTATTGTAGACATTAACTAAAAAGCGCTGCGGTGTCTTGCCTGGAGCGCTGCTTGCGTCCGGGTGACATTTTGACAGAGTGGGCCCCGGGCTTGTTGTGCTAAGTTTTGCTATGGCGCTGACTACACAGATGGGATCTATAATTGTGTGGAGCTAGCCAGTTAGCTTCCACCGGAGACAGTCAGGAAGCAGGAGAGACACTTCTTAAGACGAGTGTCTGCTCAAAGGGCCATTGTCTGGTATTATAGCTGGAGGTGACGGGGCTATTAAAATGCATAGTCTGAGCGCCGCGGCATGTGTGTGTATGTGTATGTCTTTTGGCTATAATCCAATCTCAAACCTGTGTGCTGCCTCTCTACCTCCTCCTATTTCCTTGTGTCTCTGCAGAATAAATCTTTAATGGCGGTTTTTATTGTCGCTGATCAGCATTCAGCTCTGGCCGTGTTTACGCAGCTCCCACGCACACACACATCTCACCTGTCCCTCCTTCTGACTTGATTGTACCAATTTCACTGCTGCTGCAACCAATCCTCCATTTTATCATACGCACAAATCACCATAAAACTCCATACTCTCACTTCTCTATGGCTCACAGCAGACCCAAAACACAGCTATTCTCTGCTTTTTGTATTTTGATATTTTATCCCAGCGAGAGTCGGTGTTCGGGAGCAGAAAGGTGCTGTGCTGCAAATGTAAATCCTGATTGGGGTCTTTCCTCTGTGGGCCGAGGCAGAGGGAAGTTTGTGAAAGCGACAATGCGCAGACAATGACAGGTGAGAGAGGAGCCATGATTGATGTGCACCGGGTGCGTCTGTATCTGTCTGTATGTGTGAAACTGTATTCTTCTTCGCGGGACAGTAGGGAATTTGCCATACTGCGGTACAGCAAATACAAACTAAAGTAAAATGACCATCTTGGGTGTTGTACTAGCAACATAAAAATGACAACTTAAACATAGGTAAAAAACGAACATACAATGCCACATACACAGACCAAACTTAAAAATCAGCATCTTTCAATCTCTCAGGTTAGTCGGAGCTAATCATCTACGTCTTCACATGCTGTGATTTTACTTTTGGACTGTTTCACGCTAGATACTCCAACTAACATTTTAATTTGGGTTTCAGAGCAGTACAAATATTAGACTGATTTATGAGCTACGATCTAACAACTAGCACAGTACGTTTAAATTATATCTAAAACAACAATTTGAAGGATCATCATTTATTTCCTTAAGGGATAGTAAAGAGATATAGTGACAGATATATATAAAATCCATAATGTCTAACCCAATTAAATAATACATTGTCTTATTAAATTGCTAATGTATTGTCTATAATGTTCTGAACTAATAAACTATGACATTCCCTGCCCTTGTAAAGTGAAGCTTAAAGATTAGTACAGCGCCAGAATCTGCCAAAACTGACAACTGAATTGTGAAACAAAATGTGCTCCATCGATTATGTCTTGACCACGAAAAAGTTTATCCAAAGCAAATATCAAAAGTTGGGGGAGTGTTTGCAACGGAGAGCATCTCTAATCAATATCAAACACTCAGAACAAAATTTTCAACACAAAATGATTGAGTTTCTGTAATTTTACTAGTACTGGCAAAGATAAAGACATAAAATAATGTTTTGATCTATGTACATTTTTTTTTGTAAAATTTTGTCCTATTTGATTCTATTTTCTTTTAGTTTTGTTGTTTGATTTGTATTCATGAGAATCTACTTTTGATACTAGTTTTAGTATTAATATGTGGGAATAGATTTTTCAGTAGTGGTCATTATGGATGCCAGTATGCATGGACAATACTCTCATCTCATGTTAAAATGGTGTTGCTTTGATTTCTGAGCTGAGTTTGCATGTTCTCCCCATGTCTGGTTGGGGGGTGCTCCAAGGTGCTCCATTTTCCTTCATATATTCCCGACTACACCTTACTCAGATGTCGAGAAGGCCCCGGGGACTGGACTGTGGTCACACATTGCTCCTGACAAATTGCTCCAGCTGCACTGAAGCATCTATGTGTACCTAAGCTAATGTTATTTTATGGCTCATTCATTAATTAACATCGGACACAAGACTATGCAAAACCATATTTGGGGTTTGTGGCACATTGGTGCCTCGCAGATGCCACAGTGGAACCAGTGTTTACACAGTATTTCTATGCAGGACTCATGAAGAGTGAGTGTGTCCAGGTGTGTTTGTGAATGAGTTACATAAACACAGCTGCAGTTCAAATGGACCAAGAGGAAGAGGAGGTACAGAGGAGAGTCCTTGCTGCAGGGAACAACTCTCCACAAAAGCTCTGTGGGTCTCTGTCCAGCATATCAACACAGGCAGTCTCCCAGGGCTAAACACACATGTATGAAGTATGAGGCTGTGGGAGCACAGAGCAGCCCCACTCACATACAGGCACACAGAAGAAAGTCACGATCTCCAGGGCTGCAAATGACATTAATATAAATGATTACTTAAAGGTGTGTAACTTATCTGGTGGAGGGTCCGTCAAACTGCTTTGACTGGAAAGTTTCACAAAGTTTCAATATGGTATTAAACCATTTTATTTTCATGGAGATCAAACGGAACCAAGTTAGAGGTCATATCTGTGAAGAGGCAACCATGCAATTAAAACCACCTGCAAGTGAATAAATGTAAAAAGGGCTGTTTAATGCCAAATTTGGGAACATTCCAGGGATATCAATGACATATCCATAGACACAAGCAGGTGACGGATCCTCTACCAGAAAAGTTACAAAATGCACCTTTAAGGAAGATTGTCATAAAGCGATAGACAGAATATTTGACTTTCCTGACTATATCAAATTATTATAAATGTGTAGATGGACGATTATGGTGGTGAAGACAATAAGACAAAAGAACAGTGTAGTCATGGTGGCACTGGAAGTAGTATTATTATTATTAGTAGTAGTAGAGGTATTGTTATGGAGTGTAGGTCTTATGGCACTTTAAAGAAAATGGATAGTTGGTCCTTCAATGGCACCAACCTATCCACTGTTTCATAGTAGCCCCAATGGCAAACCTACTCATTTCTGCACAAATACCTGGGGTTAGTATATATTAGCGCATACTACTAACATACATACTGAGCACTACATACACTGTACTCTATGCACTCTATTTTGACTACTGTATTGTGAGACTTCTATATCACGGCCCATGTTAAATTCACGGACAATTGTCACTCTCATCTTAACTGGGTCAATCCACCATCTATTCTACTGGGGAAAGGGTGAAGACTGAAACGGTGCTGAAAATGGAAGAGGAAGCCAAGACCAGAAAACAGCCAGCTCACTGGGAACAACGCTACAACCGGTGAATCTAGGACAGACGCTACAAGGAACGGAGGAGGTGAAAGGATAAAAAGGCGTAGCATAGCGAATGATCGGAGGGAAGGAGGTTGAGAGGAGATGGAGGTGGAGAGGACAGTGCTTTCATTAGCGAGATTGATTAGATGAAGGGAGAAGCTAACAGCCTCTCTGCTCTTTAGCTAAATGCCATCTCTGGGCCTATCAGCACCCACTCCAACAACAACATAAATTAAGGACAAAGCCTAGAGGAGCAAGGCAACAAACATAAAGCTAGCTATTATCATCATCCAGTCACTTCAATATGGCGGCAGAAAAACACAGAGGTGGAAGAACCAACTTTCAGATACTGTGGACTGTAAATTTCCTGGCTGTCCAGTCCATTACCAACAAAGTATATTTAACAAGTATGCCGATAATTGCCCATGTAAGAGGTTTGCCCTTTGTATTTGACCCACCTATTAGGAATATTGTCACAAGAAGTATTAAAAGTGCAAACTCAATTTAGCTACCAGGAAAATGCCTGATACTTAATACTGATTTATTTACCACAGTGATAAAAAAAATACTTTTTAAGCACTAATATTTGAGTAGTATTATTATAGTATTAGTAGTATATAGTATAGTATTATTACTTTTATTAAGTGGTTATATCTTCTGTAGTCAAGGTCATTCTAAAAACTCTTAAGGTCCAATGTCCAGTGAGATTTTCTTCAGTATTGATCAGGATCAGGATTGATTCAGTTCACCAATACAACCATCAATACTTGTTCTAGTAGTATTGGAATGAGTATTAGTATCAATTATTGTCTCGGTAATATATTTTTGACAACTGGTCAGTGCAGGCCTTTACAATGCTAAAAGCTCGTTTTAAATATGAGAGTTGTACCTTTCTAGCTACAAGGGAAGAAATAGGTTTTCCTTCCCAAGTTGTAGTCTACTTTTATTTGCACAGCACTGGTCATCTATGCCTAAGTGTCTTGTAAAAACATGTTGATAGTTTAGCCCTGTTTCAAAGTCAAGTGCATTTGACCTGACCCAGAGGTGGAAAGACATGACTATTACTTGAGAATAATTGTTACTAGTACTATTACTAGTACTTGAGCTTGTAACTGACTATTTTTCTCCTCTTTGTGTCTTTGCAAAAATGTAACTGTAAGGTATATGGGATTATGGCAATTTATAGGTTAAAAAGGCCCTTGAGAAAGTGAAGCCTGCCCCCAATTCCCCTTGAATTATAATAAAAATGCAGTGAAAGCGCACACAGCCGCTAATGACATTCACCCATCCGGAGGGCTTCTTCCTAAAATGTTGCCTTTTACATGGAAACTTAACAAGTGTGAAATTAGAAAGGTTACGAAATCATCCACACAGGCGCTCTAACAAAATGTGTGTCCCGGCTCAGATGTGGAGGGGAGGGAGGGGGGGAGCGGGGTCCTAATTGAAAAAGACTCTGTGATGCGTTCCTTCCAGGAGTGGAGACAGCACAATAAGGTAATTAAAAAGTGCGGTGTGATATGGCAGCTTTTATCTGCAGTGTTGCATTCTGACTGATAGACATTTTACATAAACAAATCATATTTCAAGGCTTATTAACTAGAAGCCAGCATGTGTTCTTGTTTGGGTTCAGTTTGCAAAGAAAAAACTAAGAAATAAAACGTCTCTAAACTACTGCCACTGTTTTGGTGGCCCCTGCATAAGTATTATTTCATAACACTCACTCACTACGGTGTCTCTATTCATTCCTAAAGATTAAAAAGCATTCATTGTCCGTCATCTGTCTACTTATGCCTTATCTTCCAGCGTGCTGTCTGATAAAACCATACATTGGCTTCCTCAGGCCTTTTTCACACATTTTGACGTGACAGAAAGAAATGCATTTTCACAGCTGGCTGCTTCCAAATAAAATCAGTGGTACACAACTCTAATGGAATGTGTAATTAGAACTGGGTGATATGTATTCTGGATCCTGTAGTGTTTCCCTGTACAATTAAACTGCTTCTTTAGTGTCCACAAAGGCAAACAAACAGCTGGACAGAGGAGCTCATTGTCTAACAGTCTCAGAGATACACTAGGAGGACTAAATTCATACCATACTCCATACAACAGCTTTATGTAACAGACAATCCTATGTGTATTCAATCATTAAATAATCTTTACAATGTTTCTGCTTACAACCATTTGCATATAGCTGAGGGATAACTGTATGAACTGTGGAGATAACTAGATAACTGTATTACAAAATGTCTATATTTTATTTTTACTTGAACAGATACATTTCTATAACTATGCCTTATTTGACACCAGTCTCTTGCTATTCTTGCTATCAATATTATTATATTATTATTTTATTAGTATTAGTATTAGTATTAGTATTAGTATTAGTATTAGTATTAGTATTAGTAGTAGTAGTAGTAGTAGTAGTAGTAGTAGTAGTAGTAGTAGTAGTAGTGTTATTATGTTATTATAATATATTGTATTTCCATTGTGAATCGATACAGTTTATCTAAGTCTAAGTCACATTAAAAAATAACACTGTGTTTTCTCTCTGTGTCACTATAGATGTTTAAGGGTTAGCAATTCTCTCAAACTTAATTATAAAGCTTTGGTGATTATCTTGTATTAGCTACCAATAAAGCCATTATCAAAAAGGACATTTCAGCCATATGCAGAAATACAGACAGGGCTGTCACAATAGAGTGGGCACTGCAAAGAATTGCCCAGCTAAAAGGCTTGAAAGACATAACAGTCCTATTTAATTCGATTCTCAAATGCTGTTAAAAGCAGAATATGTCGACCACAATAAAAGAACCCACTCTAACTTTTTCATCTAAAAAGCCCTCCAAGATTGCAGCTCACATATGAATTGGTGACATTTTAGTGACAGAAAGATGACCTTACGGTTTTAGGTTTGAGATATTGTGTTTCCTCTGCAGGGCTCTTCCGGCTCACACTGTTCCTTTTTAGGGCAAAGAGTTATTGAACAGTGCAGTGCTGCAATTCTGGAAATGATTTGGCCATGTCACACTGGCCTTGGAATAACAAACACATATCCTAAACGCTCTTTATTATATGGATTTAACCTTCTACAGTATTATTCAAGGCCCATGTACTGACCAAGTACAGATACAATATATAAGCAGCTCTTGAGGTCAAAATAAGACAGCAAACTCTGCTCTAGTCACTGAAAGTTGTGAAAAGCACAATAAATAATAAGGATGTTAAGGCTGCATTAGGCAAGGGATAACTGTCCACAGTTATCCCTTGTCTGAATTTCTTTCTTTTTTTGAAGTTTTAAGACATGACATTCCTGATGCATGTTCACCCCATAAGGAAGAAAATGTCTCCCAAAGAAATAGCATTATCTTGTAATTACCAGGCTTTCCAGGCAATATTTTACATGTGTTTAGCTCCTATCTTGCAGGCCATAGTTAATTACGAACCTGGCGTGACTCAGAGGGCATCTCATACGCCAGAAGGCAGACAGTCGAGACCAGCGCTCACCTCTCCACTCTCCCACAGTCTTCTTCACTTCGGGGAGCACGTAGTTTGCTTTATTAAACTGTTAATAAGATGCAAATGAGATGCAAATCCCTCCCAGAAGAGTGGACTGCTAGAGGGAGGGTACCTGATGTCACAGATAGAACGCCATAGTCCCACAGTACACGACGTTGAGAGCCTGTGCCTATGAGTAAGAGAGGGAAAGGTCTGGCCATTGATTGCAGCTACAGAAAAATGTTTTTGATTTATCTTGGACAACGGAGCAGAATGGGACCTTCAGTATCAGTGCATGGCAGAAAAAACTCAGGGCAGGAAAAATAATACCCTCAATCTGTCCTCTGTACAGCCTCAGATAGGAGGCAGAGAAGAGGGAGAGGGAGGAGGCGAGGAGAAGAGAGAAGCAAATGTAAGGAAAAAGATGGAAAAAGTCACAGAGGGAGGGGGAGAGCTGGAGTGTGATGCAGCCCATGCCTGTTGACAAGAGAAAAATACACCTTTCACAGAGAAATAAAGCCTCGCCTCCTTCACTGCAGCATGGGCTCTGACACAGGCTCATCGGAGACTGCCTCTCCACTGCAGCGGGAACTCCACACTTCAGGAGATTCAAATAAGACTGGCACGGTGATGACATGAAAAACTAATGGAGATTCTGAAGGGAAACTGCCACACACTGGTAAAGGGAGGGAAAAGTGATGCAAGCCCAAAGCAAAGTCAAGAGGTTAGAACAGGCCTGGGTGATGATATGACAAAAAATGAATTACGATTTTCTTCTCTTACGTTACATTACATTTTCAATTCAATTTTCTTTTTTTGTTCAAAAAAAAAAATAGCTTAATTTTATGTTCAAGTCTGTGCTTCAAACCACGTTTTCACTAAAAGAGGATTGGCTGTGGACCTTTCTTTTCAAAATTTCAAAGCTGATCATTAATAATTAGACATGACTGACTCTTGGTCTTAACATTTTTGCCCCAGTCCTGCGCTGACTGTACACTGAGGATAATACTTGATGCATGAATCATCTGTATTTTAATTCAAAATGACAATAAATCGCTGCTGTCCCTGAGTTTCATCCATCCACAGTGTTTCTTGCCCTTTGTCTAATTTAGGGAATTCATTTAGAGTTAATTTTCCCTTTTGTTATCCTTAGTTTAGCGCTCATTTAGAACAAATTTTCTTCTGTTTTATTTTAAACCTGCCTTTACCCTGGTTTACTCATAATGGTACATAAGGTGTAAATACTGAGTACTGACCAACAGCCCCAAGCCTGAACAAATAGACCACAAAACACACAAGAAACTGAAATACCAAATATGTGAGTTTGCTGAAACAATCCAAAAAAAAAAAAAAAAAGCTATAGAACAGTTTGTACCGTACTGAACAGAAAATACGACTCTAGGAGCACAGTGATCCTGGCATTTGCCTCGCACCTCTGTCCAACTGTTTCCTCAGGGCCAGTTTAATCTCAGCTGTGGTGTACAGATAAGTCCTACACATTGTTTGGCTCTGGACTCTGTAGACCAAGGCCATACACTAGACATCAACAGCTAAACATAAACATGCTGAGATCAATGATGCAAAATGGTGGTATGTAAATGCATGTAACCCTATCTTTGTCATTGTACTCCTCACATCTTTCATATCTTCTACGCTGCATTCCTTCAGCATTTGTGTATTTGTTCTTAGATTGCATAAATATGTAGTGAAATTTGCACCTGTATTGCTGCACTGGCCTAGTTTCCAGATGATTTACTATTATGTATCTAATGTGCTGCATTTCTAATGGCCTGCTGCGCTCAGACAAATGTTGATGTGCTCTGTATGTACAGCCCGTCGCCCGCTGTGCACTGAGCCGAGGCCGAGGTTAAGTGACTTTCTCAAGGGTACAGCTCCGGGTTTGGGAGGAGCAGACTCTGGGACCACCAGATCACTCTCCTCCTGACCTAAGCTCACAAAGAGACCACACACTACCACTGTTATTTAACTAACATTTAGCTAATGTTTTTGCATGTGAGGAATAGCATTACAGTAATTGCTGGCTTTCAGATTACATCACAACATTCTACAGTTCAGAAATGTGTAATAATAACCAAATGAGGGGAAGCTAAAAGTCACTAATACAAATGATCAGCTTCAACATTTGTGAACGTACATTTTAGATGAATGTACAATGTTGTTCTTGTTCCCTCACTGACATCTGAAAATCACCATCTGCACAAGCTTTTTGTTGGTTTTCAGATTGTGATGATCTCATACTCTCAGATGACTCATAAAATATAATATAATAAAAGTGAAATGCATAATTTCTATTTTTGGCTTAAGATCCAAGAACTTCTTGTATTACAACAAAAATCTGCAAAAGTAGCTGTCCTACATCTGTAATTATTATTGCTCTATCGAATGTTGTGATGTCATATGAAATCCAGATAAATGTCTTGGTCAAACAATCACAATCACAAAACAAACTAAGATGCAATTTGTATTGTGACATATTTCTAAATGTAAAGAATTTCAGTTTAAAAAGCCACTGTTATCCCTGTTTTAAATAGGTCCCTGGTACAGAAAATATCACAGTGATACTGAAGCTACTTAATGCCACTATCAAAAATTAACGAACTAAAAGTGATTAAAATGTGACCTTTGAATGGTCAAAAGTCCTCAAAATGATGTCCATAACTTAAAAACTAAACCAAATTGCACCTCTGGGATAAAGATTCTTTGAACCTTGATGTTAGGACTGAAACTCATAAAAAGAACGAAACAGATCACAGTGTCCTACATTCACACAGTCGAGAGACAAGCTGTACGCACATGGTTCAATAAGACCTGCATTTGACTTCACGCAACCAAATATGAAGGAAATCGTCATCATATTAGATCTATGGGTAAGATAAAATAGTTGACTTGAATTAAATCATTTGAACATTTGTTTTGTTTCTTGCACTATTTCTTCATATATTTTGTTGTCTCATTTTTGTGAACTCTATCCTTTCAAAAAAAATATTATTCTATCCTCATATCAAGTATTGGACCCTCGAAGTTAAACATTTTTTCTTGATAGAAAAAGAGAACACCATGGTGGCCGCACTCACAAATGTGTGGCAGCTGTCAATCATTCGCGGAGAGTGAGCTGCAGTAAAAGAACATGCTCTGCACCCTGGACCTGAACGCCGCCCAGCCTGATAACACAATGGGAAATATGGAACACCCCAACTTTGAGCCTCATTGTACTCACTTAAATCTTAAATCACTCAAATCCTCATTAATTTTGGGCAAAAATGTTTACCTATTGCTTATTATGCACCATCAGGCACAATAATGAATAGAACATATATGTGATTTAATACAATGTGTGTCATAATGTTGTGGCTGTGTAATGATGGGTGCATGTACAGAAAAAGTTTATGGGCTTGATATTAAAGATGGCATTAATCTTACAGGTTGGCGCCTCCACACCTCAAGCTCTTCATCCTAGTTTTAATTAAAAGTATTACCATGCAAGAGGAGGGAGGTCTGCAGGGTCCACTTTGTCACTTGGCCGATCACAGACCCCCCTCCTCCCCAGTCTCTCTCTCTCTCTGCTTGAGAGAGCCTCTCTCAGACACCTGCTCTTCATTAAGCACTACAGGGAAAGGTGACCACTTCAATCAGCATAGTGAGACAGGAAATAAGCCGGATGGGCAGGAAAAGAGGGGTGCACTGTGGAGCATCCCAGGAAGAAACTAATGTTTGGCGACGTGCCCAGACGCAGTGTAGTGTCCCTCACCTTGGCTTAAGTGAAAATCCTCCCACGAGCATGTGCTTTCCTGCCCTGTCCACCTGACATCTCTTAACAGTAATAATGCAATCTCCCTTATTAATATGTTATGGATCAGGGACTTTTTTATCGATCCACCAGCTCAGCTAGATTGTTACCTCTGGCACAATCTCTGCAGTCTACCTTAATGACACACCTCCTTACAAGCCAAGCCTGTATCCTATTTCAGCTTTCAAGTAGTTAACTTATGTATACATTTAGTGTATGTGCTGTTTACCTTAGGCCCTACTTATGGATTGTGCTCATATTATTATATCACAGGAATGATCACATTTGCCTTTCTTTTTTGTAGTGGGGGGCCATTATTGGCGTTAACATGCTGTGGGACTCTTATCGGGCGACATTAAAAATATCGCCGTTTATCTATTCTCAAAGTTGGGCGGGGAGCTGGGTCTATATTAAGTGAACTATGATGACTTTCACCTTTAGTGCGGATGTATACCTCGCTGGATTGTACTGTAGGGGGCAAAGAGTTTTCGAACCTGTAGCTACTGTGAAATACACAACAAACACCACACGCCAACATGGATGCAGCTACGAAGACTCTGGGTTTACTTCAGGGAAAATTCATTTTTAAAAACCTTCCCAATGGAGACATCGACAAGTCTAAGGTTGTTTGCACTTTATGCAATGAGGAATTAGTTTACTGTAGGAGTTCTACCAGTCTCATGTACCACCTAAACGCAAAGCATCCCTTAACAAAAACTGATGTGGGTCAAGCACTGAAACGCCAGGGAAGAGTCGCCGTCAAACTACTTTGATAGAGCTGCACTGACAGGCTTGCCTCGGTTGCACTCAAACAGACAAGCTAACTAATCTTCTTGGTCAGTGGATTGTCACTTGCTGTCGACCCATCAGTGTGGTTGAGG
>JACN01093861.1:0-11220 GCA_000787155.1 Scartelaos histophorus | reverse complement strand
TATGTATGTATATATGTATATGTATATTACACCAAAATATTTAAATTCAGTTCTGTGCAACTTTGCCTTGAATGCATGAAACAACCACATAAGAATGTATAATTAAAGATATCTGCTTTATTTTTTAATTGTATGACGTGATGAAGTGTTGTTCTGTGTCCACAGCTCAGACAGAGGCAGCCCGGTGTGGAGTTGGACTGGTGCAGAGTTCACACCCTGTGAGGGCTCTGCTGGAGCGTTTTGAGGCAGGTCCCGGCTGTTCTGCTACAGAAAGTGGCCCCAATGAGACCCATGTGATTGCAGTGGGACGAGCGTCAAACAGCCCTGAGAACAAAGTAAACAAACGTCACAAGAGTGCTTGGAATGTGCTGTATTTTATTTTGATAAGTCTGCTTTGTGCGTGTGATCAGGTTGTGGTGTTGCTGACTCCCCTGTCTCGCCCTCCTGGACCTCTCCGTGTGATCCACCTCCTGCTCAGCTCCAAGCAGCCGCTGAACTGGAGCTTAGAGGGAGACAAGCTGCCTGCTCAGCTCACAGTGATGGTGCAGGTCAGATCATTTGAGTCTTTGTTTAAAGGTAACAGGTAAAGTTGCACTCTCAGTTCAACTGAGTTGTCATTGCATTAACTTTAATATAGAGAAGAACGTACCAGTTTTGCTCATTCTCCGTATATGGACAGGCCACGTTTCCAGTGAAAGCCCAAAACCTTGAAGATGTTAAGATTTTTGTACAGTATTAGTTCACAGAAATTGTAAAATATTGTTGTTGTTTCAGGTGTCGTCCCAGTCCATAGTGCAGTCCAATACACTAGAGGTGCAGGTTAAGACGATGCATTCAATGCCCTTTCGCCCCCGTGCTCTTCACCGCTGGGCTTTGAAGCATCACGGCAACATCACCTCTTTGACACATTCTGCACACTGCAACCATGTTTATATCAAACTGGGACAAGGTGAGATGTTCTGCTGTCTTCCCCGTGTTGAGGCAAACAACTTGAGCACAGATGGAAATGTGTACTCCAGCCACAAGGTCTAAATTTGGCAAATAAGAAGATAATTTTGTTTATCAGTTTCCTCCACATCCTTGAATTTACATGTGACAAGTAACGGTGTACATTTTTACTCTCTGACGCATATAATGAAGGCTGTAGATAGAAGGCCCAAGGTTGCTCTCATTTAAACATGGCTTAAAGGGGGGGGGGGTCAATCTCAAGAATGTTATTGCTTTTCTGAAATGTTTCACAGTAACTTTCTAAGTGGATGCCACAACGTCAAGTCACAGGTCAGGTCTGTGGAAAGTCAAGCTCACTTACAGTTTCTTTGCAATAAAAACACCTGTAATTGAACGGTTTGTCATATTTCAGGCAAAGCACATTTGCATGGAGACAAAGAGGTCATCAGAAAAGTTGCATAGTAATAATACAGTTTTACCAGAACAGTATTTTCTTTCTTTTTTCTTAGATCAGAACCAGACTACAGCCTGTCACCTGCAGTCCATGTTCCTCTCTCCCAACTACATGACCTCTGACCTTCAACCCCAGGAAGTACAGGGCTGCTCCTTCATGACTGCAGGGGCTGTAGGAAGCAATGGGCCTGAAGTGCACATTATTAAACTTCACTCTGCCGGTTCGGGCCTTTGTGGGTGAGGCACGACCTTCCATAAATGTGTCCAAATGAACGGTCAGGATTAGCGGGCCGATATTACGCTATTTCCTCGTAAAAAAACATACCTGGAGTTGTGTTTCTTTTCATTCATACATCTTAAGCGCACAAACCCAACATATATAAGCTGAGTTCTTCTCTCAGACGGAAAACATTCTGTTCCACCCTGTGATATCATAACTTAACTAGAATCATTTGGATAATTTCAGCTTTGGAACTGAACTAAAGGTGAAAGGTGTAGCTGTTAACTTGAAAAAAAGTGTAGTGCAGAGTGATAAAGGATTACTCAAACATGGGTGAATGAAACAAAACACATATTTTTGAAGAGTTATGACATGACTTAAAGCTCACAAGAGTAAATTTAATCTAGGACCTTTAAATAATAACACCCTCCATTGTGTGTGATGTCTCCAGCTCTCTGCAAGTGGAGGTGGAGGTCTCCCTTATTCCCTCCGTCAAGTTCAGGGGTCACAACATCGTGCTTATTCTCAGTAGCTCTGTTCCTGTTAACTGGGCCATTGTGGCAAGAGGGATTCAAGGCCGCGTGGATATTTATGTAAGAACTTAAGTAATACAGCCAACCCAACATTCAGCATGTCATTACAAAGCATTACATGGTTACATCTCTCATGTTGATTATTGTTAACTAGTCCCCAACACTTACTACTAAGTTAAGAAAATCTTTACGAAAAGCCTTTAATACACATTTAAAAGATACAGTACATTATATTTTCATTACATTACATTAAAATGTTTATTTTATTGTGTATTTTATTTCTTTCAGTCTTCAAACAGCGTGTCCTCTCCCTTTCCCTCTGAACCAAACCTGAGTGTGTCCAGCAGACTCCACCGAGACCTGTCCACTGAGTCCGACCTGCTCCTCTGGGCCCGGGAAAGAGGCTTCACCTCAGTGACGTCCTACACAGAGGCAGACCTTGCCAACCGGTTCAGGGTTCACCTCACCAGGCCTGGGGCAGGTCAGGCGTCTTTTATAAATTTGACATTTGTGTCATTATCATTATACATGTGGCTCTATCATGTTTAATTAAGGTTAATTATCCAGGTTCAAGTCATGATAAGTAGCCAGTTATAAGGGGTTGTATGAAATAATGTCTTACCTGCTTTATTTGCAGAGCTGCCTCTACAGGGGGGCAGACCTCCCTGGGTAGAGGAGCGGCGGCTCATGCAGTGGCTGAGTGAATCTGCTGTTGGAGATGGAGAGAGTTTCTCAGTACAGTGTAAAGACGGACGACTGAGCGTGACAGTGGACCAGAGCGTCCTGCAGGTCTGTACCTCTGCAACATTGGCAAAGGCACAAGCGCCATAGGGGATTATGTTCAGCTGATTCACATTCTCCACACATAAATATTATTTGGAGGCGGCTCATGCCAGTTCAATCCATTTCCTAAAGACAGTGCATAAATTGTTCAAATAGCACCAAATCAATGTTTTGTTTACTGCTCTTTCCCCCAGAGGTTGTCTGTACCTGTATCTGCTGTAACACTTCGAGACCCGACATGCCAGGCCCAGTCCAACGGGAGCCATTTCCTGTTGGTGTTCCCAGTCATTTCCTGTCAGACAGAGGGAGACCTCAGGGGACCAGGAGGGGTGCAGTACAAAAACACGGTCAGGGCACTCTCACATGAGATTTAGTTGTCTTTTCTTTAATATTATCATTATTCAAAACTCTACTACACTTTAAGACTGGTCTTTCATGCGACAAGCACCTCTTTTGAGTTATTATTGCTGATTAGAGCCCTGTTAAGTCTGAAAGCTCATTGGCTGTTTTAAATTAGATGGTTCAGGACCAGTTCCTGGTGCTGTTTTTCAGCTTTGTTCATTATCGACATGTACCTGGTGACACTGACGACCCAGGTCATCTTGACCAGAGCAGTCCTATGCTGCTGTCTAAAAATGGGATGCAGCGAGTGAAATAAATGGGGAAGGAAATTGGACAAGGGAAAGATCGAGTGTAATTTCAGTGAAAGCAGAGGCGAGGCGCAGTGAGAGGTAAATGTGATGAAGCACATGGAGCATGTGCAAACACAAATGAGGCTGAGCCAGGCTGACTGCTGCTGATGCATCTCTCTTTCTAAATGACATGTAATTGTTTTGTTGACATATATAAATATTCTGTTTATTATTCCCAGGTTTTGTTCTGGAGAGACAAACCTCCAGTTAATTTGGATTTAAATGAGACAGAACTGAAGTCCAAAGGTCCCCTAAGCATCCATGTGCGTGATGTTTTTATTCTGTTTATAAGAGTATTTTGTCTAGTTATTCAACTACTGTGGGCAAGTATTTCTGCTTATGTATAAGTTCAAAATATGTGAGGATGCTTTAAATGCTTATCACAATATAAATCCTTTGTATTGCTGACCTTTATTCATTCAAAGTGTGTTTTTCTCAGTTCACCTGTTTGACCTCATCTCCTGCACTCGGCTCTAGTGATGATGCAGACAGTGAGAGTCCTCCTCCCATCATGGTTCCCTGGGCTCCTCCAGATTCAAAATCAGAAGAGCAAAGGAGAATGCCACCACCCAGACGCAGGCCTGGTCCTGAGCTGGCCATGAGGCTTTTTGTGTCTGACACATATGACGAGAAGAGGATTGGCCCATGTGTGATCACTGCAGAGCACCGAGTCTACACTGAGGTCCGTGGGTATAAAATATCATTTGATCTTTTGCTGTGACAGTTGTTTTTATGTATGTATGTTCTTTGCAGATTTCAGCCAAAGGACCCTTGGTTGATGTGATTAAAGTAAAGTCATGTATCGTCTCACCACAGTCGGATCCAAAAAAGTCCCCATTCTGGAGTGTCATTATGGACGGCTGCTCCTCTGATGACTCACTTATACTTAGCCCCATCATTAAACACGGCAACGTTAGTACCAAAGCTGATTCTATGGAAAAAGACAAAAGCTTTGGTGTAAACATACCTGGCAGACGTAAAAGAGACACAGAAGGGACAGAGAGGAGAACGGTCGCAGCAGAGGAGCAGCTTCTGAGGTTCAGTTTTATCATGAGAGCTCTGTATAATGAGTCCATGCAGTTCCTCCACTGCAGCCTGCTACTGTGCAGCTCTGACATGAACACAGGAGGCGCCACAGCTCTGACGGGCGACTGTCACACCGGGACACGGATTCCTCCTTTGGTTTCTAAAGCAACGACACTCCAGGTACATCTCCTCTACCTGTATTTTAGTACTCCAAGTATGTTTGGGCTACATTCATAAGTTATTCTTTAGAGCTAGGCGATTATAGGAAATAAATGTGACAAGTCTTCCACTTTTCAATCCAATCCACTTTATTTCTATAGCACATTTCATAAACAAAAAGTGCTGCACAAACACATAATAAAAGCAACAATAATAATATAATAATAAAATAAACACTCATTAAACACAGATTAAAACATATTAGTCCTAAAACAATAAACCAGTAAAATCAAATAAGAGCAAAGCAATAAATAAATAAAAACTCATAAAATACATAAAAATAAATAATAATAATACAAATAAATAAATAAAAGACACAGAGGACCACACAACTCACGCGGCGTTAAAAGCCAGAGAATAAAAGTGGGTCTTAAGACGAGACTTAAAACACTCGACTGTGGGGGCTGTTCGGACAAAGTCTTTTCACTCATATTAATCAACCATGATTTCCTTGATTAGTTTTTTTCTTATTAAAACAAATAAATATAGCTTTCAGTCTCAATTACATAAACCAATTCCATTTAACACAAAAAAATGTAGCTTTATTCGTCCACTCTCTGAACGCTGCTCCAAATGTGTTTTAGTGGATTGGCTGTAGATCTCTCAATTAAACATCCAAAGCCATATTTTTAATTACTTAATAAAATACATACAGTACAATACAATTAAATACAATTAATATTTCATGAACTGCACATTCCTAAATGAGTGTGCTGAATGGTTATGTACATTAGTTTCATGCCACTACAGCTTACACGGATGAAATACATGTTACACTACAGCTTTTGCAATTAATTAGTAAAAATAACTTCATCTTTTCTCAGTGTGAGGTTCGAAACCTGTCCAGACCTATGGTGGTGACCCGGCCCATCAGCTCTCTAGCCCCAAAACCAAGGGTGCCCCCTTCTGGACAAAGATTTAAGAGACTGAGTGTGTCTCCATTGACAAGCCCAGACCCTGAGCACATCAGTGAGTGACATTTCTTAAAATAACCGCACTATTCTTCATAACAAACAAATAATCTGTTCATAATTATTCTGGCTTAGTAACTACCTCATTAAGATGTTTGTGTATTCATTAAGTAGTTACTTACACTGATAATAAATCTTTTTTTTAATTATGAATCAAATCAAAACTTTCTTCATGGTTTAGCGAGACTAAGTAATGGATCATTGTTATTAAGTGTTACCCATATTTGTTTAGTTTTGTTAAACTGATAACTTTTTTTTATATGTTGTATATGGGGTTTATATGTGCAGGCTCCATGGTACAGATAGGACCTCTGATGGCCATCGTGTTTACAGCTTTTGTGATGGGCACCTGCCTGATGGGGGCGCTCTGGTACATCTACAGCCACACAGGTTGGGACCTATGGCTTATTATCTGCCTATTCACTAATAGTGATCTGATCTGTGATGTGTTGAATACTTAGGTCAAGCTCGCCTCAGAGACGGTTTGAGAGAGGAAACACTCAGAAATCACGGTCTGCTGAATCCATCGTCACATTCTATCCTGTCCAACAGCTCTGTGTGAAAGGTGATACTAGTAGATGCTCACAAAATGCTAAAATAAGCAAAGATTCACAGTTGATAATGTAATGGGTTTGTGTGAATTGTTGTGTACCCAATATTGGCGTTACAGATTTAAAAAAACAACAACCCTCCTTTCTCTGATCAAAGTGTATCACTATTTTTTCAATCTACATGAGACAGAATGAGGTGTTGGCTATTCCTGTCACAATAATTACTATAGTGACTTATTGTTGAATCCGTGAACAGCATATTTGGGGTTCAGTGTTTAGCATGCCCACAATTTCTTTGCACTGCTGAGAAATGTTTGGTTATTTTGTGGTTATACAAGATAAGATTTAAGCAGTAAAAGGTTGAAATAATAACTTCTATGACCCATTACAGATGGAAATTAAGTACTAGTTTGCTTCAGCTATTTATTTATTGCAGCTCATGATTTTTTTAACAGTATTATACATTTAGAATAGTTATTGTGGTTTAAATCTGCTCTTGGGTTTTGTGTCAGTTCCATAAATTAGTTTCAGTATTATCACCTATCATCTATGTTTACTACAGCAATATAATCCAATATAAGAAAGTATAAATATTCAAATATTTCATTGGCTATTCAGTTTGTACAGTTTTCACACAATAATCCACAAACTGCATATGTACGGTAATGCATACTGTACCATGTAGGATGGTTCAACTGGAAATCACACTTTGACACAGTTTGCTGAAGCCATGTAATGAAAATAAACCTGTGGTTTGGAGCAATGCCAGTCAGAACATACAATTACACTGACACCTGCATATGCATCTAACGAAACCGTTTCTGTGTTATCTCATCCTCAGGTTCCTCCTCAAATCTGAGAAGAACTGCACAACACTTCAGCCGTGTGGGGCAGGTGCGGTGTGAGCTAGTCAGTATATTTAGTTGCAATGCGATGTACCATTTCAGTAGCTTGTTGTAGCACATCTTTGACTCAAAGTGAAACTTGCTCTGGTTTGAAGATGCTCTATTATTACCGACCTGTTAGCACCACATCATTCACATTACATAGATTCAAAGAGACAGGAAAAACAAAAGACACCACATGCATTTTTCATATTTATTTTGCATTTTCAATATCTGTCAATCTCTGGGAAAAGAAGCCACCGTGTGCATTTTCTGTTATGTAGCATAAGCTTACATGTTATTGACACTGAACTAAAGGTTTTTGAAAGTTATTTTTATTTTTATGTACAAATGAGACATTATTATTATATATGCTTTTATTACATGTGTTTTATTTTAAGTTTGAGTTAACATGTGGCTTTGTGTAAAAGTTAGAAATAAAAATGAGTAGTTAATGTGCATTCAAAATCATATAATAACGTTTTTATGCTAGTAATGTATGATTAGGAATACATAACAGGATAATAAAACTGGGACTTTGACAGTATAATAAGCCTGCTACAGAAAACAACTGTTCTTATTACTTGACATTTCTCTGAGTAATCACAGCCACTTAACAAGCTTAAGATAAATCCATGTTTGTTAAAATAAGGTTTGCACAAACATTTCTATATTATTTACAACATTATACTACTGTATGTACATCTGTCCCTGTTTGCAATCTTGCATTCAGTTTGAGGTATACAAGGTGTTGTAACCACAGGGCATCTCCTGGTGGCGCTGTAGGTCCACCCTGCGCTGGAAGCTGAGCTGACAGTGAGGGCAGTGGAAGGGCCGATAGCTGCTGTGCTTTCGGCTGTGGGTGATGAGATTGGAGCTCTGGCTAAATCCTTTACCACACACTTTACAAACATGTGGTTTCTCACCTGCAGGAGGACAGCCATTATGAGAAATAGAGTTGTATTTGTAGTGCTGAAAAAGGCTGAGGCAGACCTGTGTGAATGAAGGTGTGCTTCTTCATGTCAGACTTCTGGTGGAAGCGTTTGCCACAGTACTGACAGGGGTAGGGCCGCGTGTCCGAGTGGATCAGCAGGTGTGTGGACAGAGTGGACGAGCGCTTGAACACTTTTCCACATACTTTACAGCCAAAGTTACGCTCCTGGACAAAAAGGCAAGCCAAGTAAACCAGGAGCCACACATACATACATACATACATACATACATAAATAAATAAATAAATAAATGAGAGAGAGAGAACACAAACTGTTATTCCTAGTGCATTAGGTTCACATTATTCCAGCTTATACAGAAATATTTGAACACAGTTACTATAATATATTATGTTGAAGGGTGATTTGACCCTGACTAAAATGATTCCTAATTCCAACTGAAGCTGTTTCTGAACGCTTTAGAGAACAAACTTTTGGTCTATGCTGTCAGGCAATCTAGTTATAAGTGACAGCGAGCATAGAGGAAGAATCAGATTTTACCTGCCGCTTACATTTGGTTTGGGGTAAATATAACAAGAAGTAAAGCTGCTGTCTGAAGGCATGATCTGACAGACACTAGACTCAGTATTCGTGTGGTTTTGAAGAAACTAGAAACTATTTAGAGTTATATATTTTTAAAGGTTTTCCTATGAAAGGCCTATTAGGATTATGAATTTTACTTTTTTATATGGAAACTCCAGATTTTTCCAGCGTGGCTGATTTGACCCTTTAGTTTCACATATTCAGGAACTTCACCATCGGGTGGTGAACAAGGAGTAAATAAAGACAATTTTGCCCTCTATTTGTGTTATTTGATGATTTATTGTCAGTTGTACCTTAGCTCTGCCATAGTTTTCCAACACACTATAGGTGAAAGGGTCTGTGGTGGAGGAGGACCTGGCTGAGCAGAGACCATTGAGGAGATGGGCCTGGAGACCTCCAGCTGAAATGAGCACCTCTGGTACAGGCTGAGGCAGGGGCAAGAAATTACATTTGGTATTTTATATGAAATTCTCATATATCAAAATATATATTTCAAAAAATCATAAATGTTCTAATACATTATATAATCATGTATATTGCTTTAGCTACTCAACCACCCCAAAGCCCTTCTTAAATATTCATTCTCATCTTGGTGTATTGGACATACCTTTTCACAGAGGGGGCACTTGCTGAGAGGGGCCTGGGTCCTGGTGTGAGCTGTGTGACTTAGGAGAATAAACACGAGCCTCTCAAGCTCCTTCTCCCTCTCAGATCGCTGCTGTCTGTCCACACACAGCCTCGCCTGCTCTCCATTCTCCACCATTGTTTTGGTGTTAATATGAAAAGATGATGGTATGGGCACTGTATAGTTTTCAAGAAGTGAGCAGAATTATATACATATAATACACTTTTAATTCATTATCAGTCACAGCTGATGTAAAAATTACCAATACTCTTTATTAAAAGTATTAAAAGAAAAAAAATAATTTTTGCTATATGGCACATACATTTATAAAGTTTTCCTATTAAAATTCTCTATTATTGTGATATTTAAATGTAATCACAATTAATATAAATCTTTGGAATAAATGTATTACATTTAAAAACATATCTGTCAATCAGGTATTCTCAAACAGTGACTGTAAATCTTTTAAAAATGGAAAGAAAGATTCTGTTAGGGTGTAAAACAATAACAGACTTACCAGAGGAGTTTGGATTGCATAAAACAGAATTCCCACTTGATTCTTTGTCTTCTGACAGCCTCCTGCACAGACTGACCACATGTGGTCTCTTACTCTTGACCAGAAAAGATCGGGGCATTGTATCTGGCAGAGGTGGTGTCTGGCTCTTATTCGTTGGCGTACTGCTGCACCTGTTTGGATATGTTCAGTTACAAGGCTTTATGCTTGAGGTTTTCTTCACACACAGCCCACACCTGCAAAAAGATTTAGGATAACCTTCAGAGACAATGCAGCACAAAAACTGTTATAAATGGATGCTCTTTATCAAAATAACCTTAAAAAAATCACAGAACAAGACATCAAGACATAGTGCAGTGGTTGGATGTTGGAAATGTGTGGCACTTCTGATCTTACCTTTGTTTTGCATTGTAGAAGATTTAATATTTCTCCAGTTTCAGTGACATCCTCTTTTCACGCCCCTGTGATGACACAGCATAGGCCCGTTTGAGAAAAGAAAAACGGCTATTTTACATGAGCTATAAAAACTATCTCGTCTTTATGGTGACCTTTAATATGTTTAAATCTGTATTACCACAAACTGCAGTTTGCATTGTGGACAGGTTGGTGCTCTGTACTCACCACAATAACCTGTCAGTGGGAGGTCACATGAGCACTGAAAATCTGATGCGCAAGGGATTTGACTTTTGTTCAATTTGTAATTAAATAGTGGCATGACCACATAAAAAAAATAAAACTGTGTTACTTTAAGTATGAAAAAGATGCGTTTCTTGTTGTTGTGTTTTTTTTATTTATATATTTATATAATATTTATATAATTTATATAATATAATATAATAATATTACTTATTAATATCATTATATAATTTTAATTCATTATTATAATATTTTGTCTACTCAGTCAGTTTTTACAGTGATTTGTTTTGGATACTTTTGGATACTTTTTTTTTTTGAGGATACAAAAAGTACAAAGTACAAAACCAACAACTCAAAAATGTTTTTTTCTCTTGCTTTTTTTTTTTTTTTTTTTTTTTTTTTTTATAACATCAGTAGATTTTTTGGGCTCTTTTTCCTAATCTGGCAGCCTGAAATCACATTGTTAAGAATACATAATATAAAGAGAATGGCTTCATTCTGTGTGTCTGGTTTGAAGCCTGTGAGCGGGCTGTGTTCTCTGGGTGCAGGCAGTTGGCAGCTGTGTGGTTGATGTGGCGGGGGGCTCGTAGCTCTCTCCAGCCAGGGGCTGCAGCACAGAGAGGGGAGCAGAGA